>JAVDBV010002760.1:0-14376 GCA_032619315.1 Piper longum
GCTCGAGCCTAGCGAATGTTTATGTGCTTGACTTATATAGGATCAAATTTTTTAATGAACACTATATAAGTTCAATGTGACCTCAATAGTATTTACGAGCCGAGCCGAGCCGAGCTTTTTTTTTAGTTTGAGTTTCGAGCCGAGCCGAGCCGAACACTCCTTTGCTCAAGCTCTGTTCGTTGTTCAACAAACTTATCCATTTCGAGCCAAGTATTTTTTCAAGCACAAAATTTACGAGTGCGAGCCGAACCGAACGAAAAAAGCTCACGAGGTGGTTTGGCTCATTTACACCCTTAGTCGTCATCAGCATTCCCCGTCATCGAGGACCGGGGCAGCCAATTTAGTGCCCGTTCACCCTGTTTGCATCCGCCTAGCCACACCTACATCCATCTGCTAACTAGTCTTGTTGTGCCCACCAGCCATGTTCGTGTCAATTGAGTCCAGCCCAACCCCATTCGGTCCAATTCAACAAGTGGACTCAGCCTAGTCGACTCAGCTCGACTCAATCTAACTTGGCCAATTGACTAGCCTGTTTTCTGCTATTTTCGCCCATTTTCAGGACTTTGAGACTCCCTACATTAGTTTAAAATGAGTATTCACATTATTTATCATAGATTGATGTAATGTATGTTTTTCTTTATTATTTATTTATTTATTATTATTTCTTTCTTTTTAGTTTTATATTTGTCATATATGATGCATATTTATATGATTATTTATTATTATTGATGATATATTTACTTATTAATATTAATCTTATTCATGTTTATTAAATTTTATTTAATTATTTATTTATCTATTTGTTCGTTCATGCTTGCGTTATTATTTTTGTGTGTTTAATTATATATTCATGCATGTGATAGTTATACTAATATTATTCATTATTAATTGATATCTATTTATTTATTATTTACTCGCATATGTGTTGATATTTACTGACGTTTAGTTGTATAGTTAGTTAGTCTTATTTATATTATTATTGCTACTTATTATTTATTACTTTTCTTGATGTTACTTGTTCACTATTATTTTTAGTATTGTTCTTTTATTTGTTTGTTTATTGTTGCACATATCTCATTTTGCATGTTGGGTGTTTAGTTTTGGATTTGTTTAGCATGATCCATTGTTGTAATGTTATTGTTGATATGAGCACACACCACAGCCATGTATCATATAAAATTATTTGTTTTTTTCCTTAATAGTGGGTTTAAATAAGGTTTTGGAGTCCGAGCTCACCGTAAATATATCGATGCACTTAAAACTTGGACCACATGTTCATTAAGACTCTTCTCAAATTTATCACTCTAGTCTATTGTGGATTTGATTTCCAGATTGAAAGATGTATTAAGTGGCTATTTTATCGGACCTTACGTAATAGAGGTCATTTAGATTCATCGTGTTATGTTCGAACTTAACTCCACCTCATATTGCCTTTGAATCTACATATATAATTCAATTCCCAACTCTATATATAATTTTTATCGAATTTTTGGTGAGCCGAGAATTGGTGAATTTGACTTCACATATACCCTGAGTGGGCACAAATGCAAGTCGTAGCAGGCTATGGATTAGTGAGAGATTTATTCTATTTTGGAGGATCTTGATATCTCTACATCTTGAGCTTCCTCATACCTAGAGAGACATGGAGTAGATGAGTACTATTGTGTAAAGCGCATATTTAAATTGTGGTATCAAATAATACTGAAGGCAAATGCTTGTGAATACTTAGCCTTTATGTTATATGCCAGGAGTTATATGGAGGTATGGAGAGGGCTGAGGATATTTATTTTTTTCCCCAAGAGTGGGATTAGTTATTGCCGAGAGCGACATAATACCAATTTAGTTCAGGATGGTATTGCAAATTGCGGGTGACACTATATTTTATTTAGTTATTAAATTATTTAAAATAAATTTTAAAAAATAAAAATAATAAGGCAAGGGAGGGAGGGAAGGGGTAAGAAGCATCCCTGGTTCGGTTCTAGACGGTTCTAGGACATTCGTCAATCCTTGCACATCCGCCCCATTTCTTCGTGACCCCTTGCTTCCCAACAACAACGGCAACAGCTCCGACTTCCAACCCTCCCAATCAAGAACACCCCAACCCTTCTCCAAGATCCTCTCCCATCTGCCCTTCCATAGATCCTGCCCCGCCCCCAATCCTTGGCTCGCTCCTTCTCGGATTGGCTGATCCGTCGATTCGGCGCCGTTGGCCGTGCTCTGCCCCGCATGACGATCCTCGATTCGGGATTTCTGATGGAGAATGGGGGCAGCTGCCTGCCGGTGCCTCCGGAGGAGGAAGGGCGGGTGGTAGCGGAGCTGTACCGGGAGTCGGAGGCGCGTTTGAGGGAAGGGGACGTGTTCTTTGTGCTGTCCAGCAAGTACGTCATCGTTGTTGTCCTTGTTTCTTTCGGTTTGTTTGGTGTGATTGGAGCACTGTGTGATCTTGATGGTAGTTGGATTGGTTGTGGTGTTTGGGGATGATATGAAGCTAAGATGATCGGTTCTGTGGGTTTGTTGATGGAATGGAATCATCATATGTTTTGTGGATTATGATGTCAATGGCTATTAATTCATGGTTTATTGTAGATGCATTGGATCTTGTTGCTCAGCTAATTGCTTCTTTGAGCGTTATATATAATATAAGTTTGATAAGATAATCGGGTTGTGGTGAGCTTGTTAGTGGATGCATCAATTGCTCTGATATTCCAGTACAATTATCCCTGTCCAGTGACAGAATTGTGGATAGGGAACAATGATTGTAGAAATTTCTGGGATCAATGATTGGACCATGTAAGATAGAAGGGTAAAGGAACTGATAAATCGATCTATTTCTGTATTGATCATTATATATGTAATAACTCGGACACCTATTTCAAATGCATATTTTAATTGTTTATGGAGTATGCAGTAAATAGCGATGGATTCGGGATTTACTCAGCTAATCAGTCTAATTTTCCAGAACAACATGGTGTGTTATCGGAATTACGTTTTTTTTTTCTAAGCTTTAAAGTTGACCTTTTTTTAATGATTAGTTTAGTAAAATAATCAGGCGTGGTGGGTTTTTTGATGGAATAATCGAATGTTAGCAGATTATGAAGTCAGTTAGTGGCTGCCAATTCGTGATTTGGTTTTGATGCGTTGGTTCTTGATGTTGAGCTGACCACTAAAGATCTGAAACTGTCATTTTGAGCTTAAGGGTTTTGTTTTGTCTAGAGCAGCATGGTGTGGTATCAGAATTATGTTTTATAAGCTTTTAAATTTGACCTTTTCTGAGATTAGTTTGGTAAGATAATAGATTTGTTGGGTTTGTTGATTGGAATATTCAACTATCTACGGATTATTAAGTCAATGGTTGGTTATGGGATTTGTAATCTGGTGTATTACTTCATGATGTTCAGCTAAGTACTTTTAAATCTGATCGAAAGGATTGGTGGTTAGCTTTTATGACCTATATATGTGTTTTTAAAGTATCTTGCTTGGCATGTATGTGGGGCTTGTATTGATGAGTGATGCTAATCAATATTTGTGCCTAAGCGATTGATGGGACTTTGGCTCACAATGAGTTAGCCAGTGAATATCAGAATGTTATTACGAAAGTTTTTGCTAGATTACTTAGCCAAACATTAATATTTCCAATGGAAGCGAAAGAATGGCTAGTATGCCTAAATAGAAAGAGAACTCAAAGACTTATTCTTTGTATTGATCCAATATCTTTTAATGTGAACTTAAAGACTCATTATTTGTATTGATCCAATATCTTTTACATTACATCATGGCAGATGTTTATAAACCATTTTTACAATAACCTCCCCATAAAAATAGAGAATCTATGGAGGATTACACCTTATTGAATGAAAAGGAAATGTTATTCAAAGGAGAAGTTTCAAGTACTAAATATATGAGGAGTTACAAATTTACCTATTAACCCTTGACCATCTAGCTTACATGTGGTCAAAAGGTGTAAACTAAGGATGCACTGTGTCAATCACACTTCTTCTCAATTTTGAGATTTGGATGTAGTAGCTTGGTAGATCATGATTTGTGGTGGAAGTTAGTTTATTGAAGTTTTGAAATTGATCGTTTGCAAATAGGTGTGAGCAGGTGTTGTACACTGCTTAATATGTGCTTACTTAACTTACTTTTGTAGGAGGAGCTAGAATATGTTTACATAAAAGAATTGAGTGAAGATGAAATTTGTCGTTCTGAGAATAGGCTGATCGTGAATGGGTGTGAGCTGGTGGTGTGCACTGCTTGGTATTATGCACTTGTTTTAAGCGACTTTTGGTGGAAACTAGAATATGTTTACATAAGGTGATAGCAGTTTTTTTTTCTTTTTTTTTCTAATGAACAAATGTGTGGCACAGAATTTTAGACAAGTATAGTTTCCATATAGATTTTCCCCTTCCTAGGTAGTAGATTAGATTTCTTTTAAAAAAAGACTGAAAAATTGTATGTGGTAAACAAATTCAAGGATGAAATCTACTGTTGAAGTGATTCAGAAGGAACTTTGAGAGCTATTCAACAAATCTGTCATATTACTCATTTTATTTTTGAAATGTGATACAAATATGGTATATTCTATGTTTTACAATATCCTTTCTTTATTTGTAGCAAACGGCTCATAAATCAAATATTTTAATTGACTGTGCAGGTGGTGGTTGCAGTGGCAGAAATATGTTGGTCTAGATGATAGGTATTGTCCAGTAGTTGAGCATTGTGTCCGATCTCAAAATTCAAATGGGTTCTTTTCGAAGAATCCAACCAGACCTGGACCAATTGACAACTCGGATCTTGTATTTAATGGAAAATATGCTGAAGGTGATGATCCAGAGATTCGCAGTGATTTGATTGAGGGAAATGATTATGTTTTGGTTGCTCAGGAAATATGGAAGAAACTTAATGAATGGTACTTCTTTTTTGCAATGATTATTCTTTATGGGTGCTATCTTTGAGGAACCAACCATTTTGACATTGTTTTGGAAACTGTTAATTGACTGCTATTCATTTGCCCTTGGTTCATCTTTAATCAGGTACACAGGAGGTCCTGCATTACCTAGGAAAATGATTGCGCATGGTGCCCAACAGCATAGCTTGGCTGTTGAACTCTTCCCTCTGCGTCTTCACTTAGTTTTTTCGTATGCCAAGAAGGAAACAGTTATTCGTATTAGTAAAAAGGTTCTACCCTGTATACATTTTATTGTATTAAGAGACAGGATGTAGTTTAATTATTGCACAAAGTTCTGTAATAGCTTTGTATAATTATGTATATTGCTGCCATTCCATGTAAATGCATTTCATAATTTGGCGAGCTTAACTTGCAGGCCACGATTCGTGAACTTTTTGATAGAGTTTGTATGATTTTGAATGTGGACCATAAAAAGGTTAGTTGCACCAATAACATTCTAGTTGAATTTTTTTTTTATCGGCAATGTCGAAAATTGATGCTGGTTTGTGTTGATAGGCTCATATTTGGGATTTTTTTAACAAGTCAAAGTGCAAAGAGTTGATAGCATCTGATCAATCTTTAGAGGAAGCCCAGCTGCAAATGGACCAACATGTGAGTATAGTCTGAGAGCACTTGTTTTGAATGTGGTGCCTCTATTATTTGTTTCAAACCCACACAATTTATTGCCAATCTCATTTACAATTTCCGTGGACCAAGGTTTTCATTGAGAAGACCTTTCAGATTTAATGATCTGAGTTTCAGGATATGTTTGATGGAAACTTGTTTAGCTGCCCTTCTTTGATTATGATTGAAGATGAAGTTTCTCTAGTATTTGTAGCTTTCTTAATAATCAGTTTCTCTTTGAGACTCTCTTTTTGTGTTTGTGTCCTTCCCATTCTTTGTTGAGTGTGGAAATTTGGATCAATCTTGCAGTTATTGAAGTTGTGGATTTTCATTGAACTAACGAACTTCTAATTATCATTTAGTGGGGCAATTTAATCTTCTGATAATAGTTGAATTTTGATAATCCGATTTTTTTACACAATACTAGCCATTCCAAAGACTTTTCTTTTCTCATAGTTGTTTGTTTGAGTATAGTATCTCTAAGGTTGAAATTTTTTTAAGGATATGTACTCATAATAAAAGATGGTTGGTGATATCGTTTGAAACATTAATTGAAGTAGACCATTTTGGTTCAGAAGACAGTTCTGAGAAATTGGTTATCCTAATCGCTTTTCAAACACAGACACTTCTGTAATTACGAGTATTGAAAATGCTAGCTTTGAGGAAAATGGGTTGGAGAAGTGGGGAAGGTGGATGAATGTTGGCAAACCTGTAATGGTGTCTGAAGGGATGAATAAAACCTTTAGGTCTGTTTGGGGCTCGATTGAACTTTATTTAGCTTGATGTTTGACATGACAATAGCTTGATTTAGAGTTGACTTGAACTAAATGAAGCAAAGCTAGGCTTGGGCTTGTGTTTGGAATCTAGATATTTGGTATCAAAAGTTGAATTTTAGATATAGAGCAGAATTTTTTGACAATTTCAGATAAGAATATTCATCTCATTATTAATTTGTTTTATCTCTATTATTTCAAACTGATATTTTTTTCCTCTAAAATATATTTTTACTTTAATTGTAAATTATACGATAGGAGTGTATAGTTAAATCCAAATTAAGCTAGCTCGAGTGCTGATATGCTTGACTTGACTTCCCCCTTGAACACCCTAGCCTCTATGGTCAAAAATTTTAAACTTTCACTGTTATTAATTTAGATTAACAATTTGCCCGATAAATATGAAATGTTTTTATTTTCTGAATCTTCCACACCCACGAACATGTTTTCACAAGTTTCTAAGAGTCAATTTTTACTTGTAAAGAAAACATAGTTTATGATACTTTATATATATATCATTTGACTTTTTCTTTTTTTCCTTTTGGACAGATTCTTGTGGAATCAGAACCTGACAGAGCCTGGTATTCTGGTTCTGGTATGGATTCTACAGGAAATAGTCTAGCTTTAGTATCAGTCGAGCCATCCAGATCACCTATATCAATTGCTGGTGGACCATCCTTATCCAATGGTTATGACTTTCCTGGGACTGGTCCTTTTCTTGGGCAAGGTGGTCATTCGACAGAAGAATATAGTGGGTATGATCTACTGTGCAGTGGCATCACAAAAGGGGAAAATGGAGGAGGATTGACTGGGTTGCAGAACTTAGGAAACACTTGCTTCATGAATAGTTCACTTCAATGTTTAGCTCATACCCCTCCATTTGTTGAATATTTCTTGCATGACTACAGCGATGATATTAATACTGAAAATCCTTTGGGTCTAAAGGTGCACTTCTATCTATATTTATACTATATTTCTTTCTAAACATATTTCTATTGTACATTAAATTTTATGTGACATCATTTTTTCTTTCTACAGGGAGAACTTGCATTAGCATTTGGTGAACTGTTGAGGAAATTGTGGTCCTCAGGGAAGACTCCTGTTGCACCACGCTCTTTTAAGACAAAATTGTCTCGATTTGCTCCTCAATTCGGTGGTTATAACCAGCATGATTCTCAAGTTAGTCTCTCATTTGTATAATTGACTTCACATTATCTTTTGCACGAAAATAAACACCATTACGAGGTTTCTTTGGATTTGGTCTCGTTGAAGAAATATCTTATTAAGATTTTCCTCATGGCTTTTAATATTTTTCTGCTCCATTTTATTTGATGAAGGTGAATTCGTGTAAATGATTTTTAAGAGCAGGGTAGGGTAGGGATTTTATTTGTTGTGGCAAGTTAATATTTGCAAAATGGGGTGCCAGTGTTACTGATTTGTTCAATGGTACATGCAGTTCACTGTCTGTCATAAATTGAATGAAACTAAGCAAGATGCTTCTGTGTGCTACCTGCATTAGAGATAGACACTAATTTTACATATAGACCCTCATTGAATAATGAGATAATCTATAATGATCTGATATTTTCGAAATAGATAATCTATAATGTTCTGATATCTTAGAGATAGATTCTGATGTAAAATAGACTATAACTGAAACTATATAATGATCTTATTATTATTATTATCATTATCATTTTTATTATTATTACTATTATTATTATTATTATTACTATTATTATTACTATTACTATTACTATTATTATTACTATTACTATTACTATTATTATTTTATTATTTTATTTTATTTTTATTTTTATTTTATTTTAATTTTATTTATATTTATTTGTATTTTGTATTTGATTGGTTGAATGTCTTACTTTTCATCAGAGTATAACTTTTGACTCCCCTTTTATTAACACAAGAGTAGTTTAGGTTGACTGCTCTAAAACAAATGAAAAATGCTGTCATCTTTCACTATACTAAATTTCTTTCCTGGAATGACAGTGCATGTCTTTAGATGAGTGAATCGAGTCTCTCTTGAATTCAATTACAAGCTTGCTGTGCCTAGGTTAAAATACACTTATGGTTGTCTTTGCTACTTTTCGATGTGTTGTTTTCGATCTCCTTGCCATGATATGTCCAATAAAATGATGATGGTTGCCAATCTTATAAAGTTTTATTGTCAATGCCTCATATCAGTATTTATTTTTATAATAGGAACTTCTTGCTTTTCTGTTGGATGGATTGCATGAAGATCTTAACCGTGTGAAAAATAAGCCCTACATTGAAGCAAAAGATGCAAATGGTCGTCCAGATGAGGAGTTTGCAAACGAGTGTTGGGCAAATCATAAGGCTCGTAATGACTCAATTATTGTGGATGTTTGCCAAGTAAGAAGCAATATTTTACTTATGTTGTATACTTCTTTTTCTTTCTATTTTCTTTTTAAGTCAATTCTCATTATGTATGCTTTTATGCAACTTTTCTTCTTTCAGGGTCAATACAAATCAACATTGGTTTGCCCTGTTTGTGGAAAAGTTTCAGTAACTTTTGACCCATTTATGTATTTATCACTGCCCTTACATTCTACCGTCACTCGATCTATGACTGTCACTGTTTTCTATGGAGATGGAAGAGGTCTTCCCATGCCATATACTGTGAATGTACTGAAATATGGAACCTGTAAAGATCTCACTCTTGCCTTGAGTAGTGCTTGCTGCCTGGAAGATGATGAAAGTTTGTTAATAGCAGAGGTAGAGATTTAATAATATACTGTTTTCCATTGTTTAAATATGTATAATACATGTTGCTGAGCATACTGGATCATGAATTTTCCAGGTGTATGAATTTAAAATTTTTCGGTACCTGGAGGACCCTTCGGAGTTGCTCTCTGAGATTAAGGATGAAGAGCATTTTGTTGCTTACAGGCTGCCTACCAACCAATCAACACTAACTAGGCTTGAGATTTTGCATAGGCCGAAAGAGAGGTTCCTTTAGTGCTTTACACTCTGTTTTCATGTATGCTTTTATATTTTCATCCATTTTAGTGGAATTATTATCTCGGTTGCTAGAGTTGTTTTGATACTGTTATTTACCGAATGATTAACACACTTTCCAGCGAAAAGAATAGTCGTAAATGTAAGCCAGTATATGCACATATTCTTGTTTAGTATTCAAGTTTCCCCTATGATTGATTGGTTGCCTCTTCAAACTTGTTCACTGGGCATTTACCAATTATGCCACATCTTTCTGATCTCAAATTTATTATTCCACATTTATGTTAGCTTTTAGGTTTCAAGATGGCATGAACTAGATACTGAATTTTAATAGTAAGATGGGATTATTTTGCAGTGCTTATTTGTTTATTGCTCTCTGCTGTGCTTTGTTGTGTCATCATTCATTTTACTACTTTTATTACGTAAGAGTTTAAAGAGTAATTGATTGGTACTCACACATTTTTTTGTTTGTACTTCAGATATTCTTCGTCTTTACAGAATGGTATAAGGAACTCGGATCTTTTTGGGGCTCCACTGGTAACTTGTTTGCCGCAGGAATCACTGACTAAACTTGATATCCAGGCTGCAGTAAATAGTGTTCTTGCACCCTTCTTGCGAGTGAAAACCAAGAAAGAAAGTAATAGTGGTGGCCAGAGAGAGGTTGGTATTGAAAGAGTGTTGGGTAATGGTGATGCTTGTTCTAGCCCCGAGAATGACTTTTTATCATCAAGTTATGACATGGAGCTGGATTCACAATTTCGTGAGAACTCTTATCTACATCTTTGGGTAATGGATGAAAAGTTTCAGAATCCTACACTACTTGAAAATGTATCCTTTACTAGAGCTGGTAGGCTTGTAAAACTTGTCCTGGATTGGTCACAAATAGAATATGAATTCTATGATCCAAGCTACCTCAAAGATCTTCCAGAGGTTTTCAAGTCTGGATTTACTGCAAAGAAAACTAGACAAGAATCGATATCTTTATTTTCGTGTTTGGAGGCATTTTTGAAAGAGGAACCTTTGGGACCTGATGATATGTGGTCAGTATGTTTTATTTTGGTTATGTTCAGTTTAACTTTTTAAGCCATTATGGCTGATGAATTAGTTTCATTCTCCAGGTACTGCCCGTCCTGTAAGGAGCATAGACAAGCTACCAAAAAGCTTGACTTGTGGAAATTGCCAGATATTCTTGTTTTCCACTTAAAGCGGTTTTCGTATAGCCGTTATTTGAAAAATAAGTTGGACACATTTGTCAATTTTCCCATCCATAGTCTCGATTTGAGCATGTACGTAACGAACAAGGCATCTTCTAGCCCATCTCATATTTACGAACTCTATGCTGTCAGCAACCATTACGGTGGATTGGGTGGTGGTCACTATACTGCCCATGCTAAGGTATGTTCAAGCCGATATTTCTATTTATATTACATTCATACTTGCACATTTTGCTGAATCTAATTTGCTCTGAGGTATTTGCAGATGGTAGATGACAACAAATGGTACCATTTTGATGATAGTCATGTTTCTCCAGCCAGCGAGGATTCAGTCAGGACATCTGCAGCATACGTTTTGTTTTATAGAAGAGTTAGAGCTTGTGCAACTGTCGAAGAAGCTGCGGGATCATCTTTAGATATCTGAATGTGGTTAGTGCATTTGTGGTTTGGTTGAAAAGAGCCTTACAGAAATTTTTCTACAAGACGGGGAAAGGAGTTCTGCTCGCTCTGGTTGCCATTCCTTACTATGAGAATGGTGCGGCCATTGACGGATTTGTTGAAGCCTTCAAGATTTTGAAGCGGTAGCTTAGAAGTGTAATGTGTAGGACTGTATAATTTTGAAATTGCCCAGGAAAAAAAGTCGATTATTTTCTGGCCAACTTCCTTCGGTCAGTGACCTAGGTAAATCCTGGGTTATGCTTTCTGCATATATAAGCAATTGAAGCCTATGCTACCAATTTTGTGGTAAAAAATCACTACACTAATGTTACCTGAACAATTAGCCAATGAAATCTTATTTGCAGGGATGTATTCAGAAAGCCATCCCTCTTAAAATCTCTTACATTGTGTGAAATGAGTTCTTTGCATGTTGCAAACCAAAAACGATTGCGCACAATCTTATAATCTTATGGCATGGTCTGTTAGCTCTTTGCTGTGGTTTCATAATTTTCTTTAAAAAAAAAAATTGAAAATGTTGGCTTCTTGACTGTATACAAGTTTAAGAACCGCTTATATGCTATTTTGGCCATTTGATTATGCCAAGCCTTTTATATAAGTAGGCTGTTTATCAGCTGCTAATGATATATTTTATATGGAGGTTATTGGCAATTTTAAGGTTTAAGTGAGTTATTTTCACTAAATGCAAATAGAAAATTTTCATTTTTTTTTTCTTTACAAACAAATTCATTTTTTGTTTATGATAAAATGTCGATTTTAAATTAAAGCTAATTTGAGAGCAGTTTGTTTGTTGTTATAAGTAAAATTTTAGACCTGTTGAAAATAGTTTTACTTTTTTTTTTTTGTTTTGTATAAAGCCCATGATCTGAATAGTTACATGGTATATACAAGATGATGCGGCTAGTGATTAGAATTCATTGCAAGAGTTCATTCCCAGTAGTATCCCAGACACGGAAAGGGATTATAGTTTTACGGATGCTGTCAGTGAATCCAATCTGATTGAGCTCTGTTAATTGGTTTATGTATACAGGTTGTATTGTTAAGATATATTATATTTTTAAAATATTCAGATCGGATACGAGTACTTATATGATAGTTATATTTTGTATATTTGATTTAAATTTTATATTTTTTTAAAATGTGGCATTTTCACATCTGATCAATCGGATACTTGATTTGGTACATTGGGAGATCTATATATGGTAAATGATTGATACCATTTTAATACTGAATGTAAGTGGCTGAATTTTGCCGGAGCTCAAGTTTTTTTGTTTGGCATTTTTTCCTTGATGTGAGCAGTGAACTCTGGCTACAACCAACTTTTTAATTGTTCTTTCCTTCTTCTGCAGGGCACTCTCTCTAGGGTTTGTGAATGCGTCCATGTAGTGAGGATAGTGAGGGAGGGCTTTAACTCTTGTCTTACTCCATGTGAATAGCTTCTTTTCTCACTAAGGGATTTTATTTTTCCTTATTTTGCAACTGGGTTTCTATTGTTTTACCAAGTACATTCTTTTGTTACAAGTGGGTTTTCCCACAAATGGAATTTAACTTCATCGGTTTTTGATGATAGTAGAATTTACGTGGGCTCTACGTGGATCAATCAAAATGGAGTGTAATTTGGTCTTAAAAAAAGTGTTTTGGCTAAAAATTTTCTTATAGGGTATCCTAGAAGTATCTGGTAATTGAGAGTGTCAATGATTGGCACGCAAGATATATCTATCAGCTGCATTTGATTGTAGCAAACGACTGTTTTCTTTGTGTTTAGAGTTGGATCATATAGTTGTAGTTGTCTTCTTAGGTTAATACCAAATAAAAATTTTGAAGGGATAAATCTTTGGCACTAAATCTCAGGTTCTACCAGTCTTTTTACAATTTCCTCTGCTGATTTTTGCAGTATTTGCTAATAGGATTGACATTGCTTATCTCTGGGATGCATCTCTTTGGTCAAGTGATTGATCTGATTCTCTTTGTATCTTAGTCCATGCACTCTACTGTTTGATAAGGATTAAAAAGCTCTTTTTTTATTTATTTTGATGCACATTCACCATGGTTGCTAAAATTCGACCTGGGTATAGAACCAGTAGATTGAAAAATAACGAGTCAAGCCAATCAACACGTTTATCAAGTGAATTAGAGGAGGTTTATTTGTAGTGGTATTAATCAACTGAACTTGTATTTACTCAATATATTTGATTTAAGAAAACAAATGTTTGTAAAATTCAAGTTATAATTCAAACCCAATAATAGATAGTTACTCTCGGTAGAAGAATTTAAATGGAAAAATATCATAAAAAATCAAGTATAATTGATTTATTGCCAAGCGCGAGTTTTGTTTTAAAAGGGTTCTACTCGTTTTCAAAATGTTGAGCAAACGAAACGGCCATTTCTTTAGAGAATATACCCGTGCATTGCCATCGCCCAAGTACAACACCATTCTTATCTCTATTTTGCTGCTTACAAACAAGATAATTGAATTGTCATGTTGTATTTTTGTTATTGCTAATGTTAGTCAACTTCCAAAAGTAACATCCCATAATCAGAGAAGCAACCAAAAAGGTCTTATTTTGAGGGTATTTTGCTCAATACATAACACTAGGCAAGTTGCCATGTCACGTGTGGACTACATTGTTAGAGGTCGACTCTAATTTTATAGAAAATCCTCATCGAATAATAAAATATACTAAAATGATTTAATATCTTAAAAATAAACTCTAATTTGAACGTAGACTCTACTTCAATAAGGAAATAAACCATAATATTTATTTTTTAATTATAATTTAATTAGTTGACTCGTACAATTTATGAGGGGGAGATTGTTTATTCCCCTTTTTATAATAATAGAAGATTTATAACATTGCTGTTGTCAGGCAGGCTTCAGATAGGCTTTTCGCTTCTTTATTCTTTTTCAAATGGGCGTACCCTATGTATCCAACCTGATTGAGAAACTTATTCTTTTTATTCGTTTTGTCCGGGGGAATTGTTTTGTAAATATTTGGGAAATTTTCAAACAATATGGTTTCAAATAACAAAATTACCAAAATAACTTATTTCCCAAAATCTCCTCCCACCCACAGAGATTAGGTTCCTCTGATATGTAACAGTATGTTAGATGATAACACATTGTTAGCTTTTTTTTAGTACAAAGTAAACCAAGGATTGAGAGCCAAACCTAGCCAAGATTTAAAGGTGCAACCTCCACAAAAGACAGTCTCCTTAACACAGGTAAGGAACCCTTGAGGGTACTTGAAGTGGGCTTTCTTTGTGGTTACTATTAGTAGTTCAAATCACCAAACAATACAAAGTATCCCCACCAACAAGACAAGTAGAGATAGTGATATAAAACTGGCGGGGGGGGGGGGGGGGGGGG
>JAVDBV010002761.1:0-12517 GCA_032619315.1 Piper longum
GAACAAAACAATGTAAAATTCAATAACTCTCTCCAATAAAAAAGAAAAAAAACGTTCTAGGGCATCGGCCCTCCCCCGCCCCCGCCCCTATCCTCGCCGGCGACTTCAACCCTCTCCACCGTCCTCCCACACACACACACAGCGAGTTGCGATTTCGCGAAGAGGAAGGCGTGCCATTGACCATTCGCCGGCTGCATTCAAAGTCCGATCTTTGACGGCTTCTGCAACTAGAATCTGGGATGAAAACTGCTGGATCAGGGATCGTCGATTGCTGCAGTAATCTGTTTACAGAACATAATTCGCTTCATTTTGCAATCGGTAAAGGCAAGGTATTTTGGGTACCGTGATATGTGTTTGCTTTTAGATTTTTATTCATAGGCTGTGATTTAGTATGTGCTGTTCCATAATAAAAATGCCACATTGCATGCAAAGATGAATTTTTTTATGAAAATGGCTTAGTGGTAGTACCTCTTAGCGTTAATATGCTTAGACCTGCATAATTTTTTTTTTATTAAGTATTAGAAGCTATTCGTGTGCATAGTTGTTGCTCGATCCTAAAATACATGTATATTTTTTGTGTTTATTGTTGCCGTTTAGTTTAAATTATGTTTTTAATTATTATTTTTTGGTTGCTAAATAGATTTGGGTTGTTGATGGACATCAATATGGATGACAGTAGTGAGAAAGCTGCAAATGGCATAGAGGTTAGTAGTTTGGAAGATGAGAATATCAGTAAAAAAGATGAGTTGGCAGATGAAAATGATTGTTCAGTTTCATGTAAGCTGGATCTTACAGCTGGAGTTGGGAAAAATGTATGTTGCCGATGCTCTTGGGCAATGTTCGAAGGGGAAAAGTGAGTCAGTAGAGGGGTCCACATCCGTGAGATGAGTTCTTCATGGAAGTGGGAACAGGCTTATGATTTTTACGATGCCTATGCTTGGAAAGTTGGTTTTAGTGTCAGAAAAGGAAAGTTGGAGAGGACAAGAAAAGGTATTGTACGGGAGAGAAGATTTGTTTGTTCTTGTGAAGGTTACAAGAAACTGGACAATAGCGCACACAAGAACTGGATGTTTGGCAAGAATGGTGATCCAAGTTACAACATGGTATTTGGCGGATTACTGATTTTGAAGAAGGTCATAATCACCATCTCGAAATTCCGAATGTGTTTAAGTTAAGGTGACACAAGAAAATAAAAGATGCCTTAATTGGTAGGATTTCAACAATGGATATGTTGGGAATGCACCCGTCATTCAGCAATGATCACCCTTGTGAAGAGACTAAAAAACAAGAAAATATTAGTTTTGCTAATGTTGGCTGCAACAATTCTTTACGAAGTAAGCATACAGCTGAAATCGTTGATTATAGTTATTTTGGAGATGTGATTTGCTTCGATACAACGTACCAAACAAATAAACATGTGTGGCTCTTTGCACCCTTTATTGGTGTGAATCATCATATGAAAACCATATTGTTTGGTGCCAGGTTACTTTTGGATGAAACTGTAGAGTCTTTTATTTGGTTGTTTCAAACTTTTTTGAAAGCTATGTCTGGTTGAGCTCCAAAAACCATTCTCACAGATCAAAATGCACATATGGCAAAAGCAATTTCTATAGTTATGCGTCAAACTCAACATCGGCTTTGTTTATGGCACATCTCTATATATGCTTTTGCCACCTTATGATGCTTATACAAAACAGTTTATGGAGAGATTTAATAGTATTATATACAGTTTTGAAACTGAAGATGAATTTGTGGTGGGTTGGTGACAGTTATTAAAAGAATTTGGCCTTGAAGATAATGATTGGATGGAAAATTTATTTGATTCAAGAAAACAATGGCCTTTGGCATACCAGAGGGATTACTTTTGTGCGAATATGTCGTCAATCCAATGGAATGAGACTCTAGATAAATTTCTTAAAAGTTTTTCAAGAGAGAATATAACATTTGGAGGTTTCTAGATGGTTATGAAAAGGCCCTAGAGCATCAATGGGCTAATGAAGTGGATGAAGATTTTAAGTCAAGAAAAACTTCTCCCGTCTTGTTGGCGGATGTGGTCATGTTAAAACAAATTGCAAAAGCTTATATGAGATGTCTGTATGTCATGTTTGAGGAAGAGTACAAGAAATGGATTGCTTGTGATTGTGACATCGTTGAAGATGTTGGTAATACTTTTGTGTACAAAGTTATAGAGGAAGCAAAAGCTGATGTCCACTTTATGATATTTGATACTAAAAATGAAACAGTTGTTTGTAGCTGTAAGAAATTTGAATTAGTTGGAATACAATGTAGGCATGTGGTGAATTTCTCATGACTAGAAAAATTCGAACTCTACCAACACAATATATTTTGAAAAGGTCGACAATTTATGCCAAGTCTGTGTTTTCAAGTGAGAATGATGGCCAAAAAATCATAGGATCACGTTATAGTGACTTGTGCCATAAAAGCTTTACGCTAGCTGCAAAGGCTGCTGAAAATGAGACAACTACCCTACTTGTTTCAAGAACTTTAAATTAGCTATATGATCAAGTGGAAAAGATTTTGAAGGGGGATATGGACGAATGTATTACCGCATCTATCTATGCTTTCATGATGTCTTGGAAAACCATGAACTAAAAGCAATGCATATCAATGAAGCTAGTGGATGTAGTTCTAGAGGTCTTGGTGTTCTTGGGAAAAGAAGACGAAAGAAGTCCAGTTCTCAAGTCTCTCATGTGAATCGGTCCAAGAAGCATGATGAAGGTATCTAATTCAAATTGTTCAATTATAGTATATATTTGACTTATTGCATTTTTCCATTTGTTGAATGCTGTAGAAGTAAATGACCAGTTGGTGTTAGCTGATAAGAGGTTTGATCGTGGTCCTGGACAAACCCCAGTACTAGAACATAGCCAAGTTTCTCAGGTGTGATTTATGCTTTTGTTTTATTTTAGGCTTTGTGAAGTAGTTTCTTATTTCTCATAATATCATAGGATGTGCCAAACTATCTTCTCTTCAATGCACACGGAGCTGTCGCTCTGCATAAGGTCCTTACTCAATATAGTCAGGTACTTACTGAAGTTATAGCTTTAACCAAGTGTCAAAACTAGACAATTAGTTGCTAATTTTTCTTTGTTATTTATTTAATTTAATACACATAGCTATTGGTACAGGATGGAACATACTTTTTGTTGCAGATATGAGACCAGAAGAAAAAAGTAGATGCTTTTTAGAGGACATGAATCGGCTTTTTGTTGCTGATATCTTTCGCGGTGACTTCAGCCTTAAAGGCACTCTAAATCTTTCTGCTTTAGTTTGCAGAAACAAGGTCAATGGTGTTGAGATTGTGCTTGTATTTCTTGAACCATTGACCCCCAAAAGTCATCTTTTGAGAATTGCAGGTTAATTGATCCAAAAGTTAGTCTTCACAAGTTTTGGACTGTCCTTTTTCTGGCACCAGGATCTTTCTATATGGGATTATGGTGGATCGACCTGTTAGAACTAGAGTTCTTACATTCAAATAATGAGATAAAGAAGGGAATGTGACGGGGTTGCAAGCATAGATCAGGAGAAGATAATCTTTGATCCAAGCATGAGGATTGATGCCTATGCCTAGGACGAAGAACCAGACCAACTCTTCTGGAGGAAGAAGAAGATAAAAGAGATGGTTAAAGAGAAATTTCATGCATCAATCTCCTCTTCTACAATGCAAAGTTTCATTAATTGTACATGTTTGATTGCTAACCAATACATGGAGTCTCAATTCAAAGACAATATGGTGATATCACTGATAAAACGAGTCTGTATGTTCCTAAAACCAGACTGCAGTACCTAGATTGTATGAGCTGTGGCATTTGATTGTTTGCCATTGGGAAAAGCCAAGCAATCTGTAGGCTCTCTTACTTCCTGGAAAGCGCAGTATTTTCAACCTTTTCAGAAAATTTTCTAAAAAGGAGCTTGATGCTGCTGATGGTTTGGACATGATAGCATTCTGTCATAAAGAAGCTTTTACATTCTTTGCTGGTTCAAATCATCTGCTATGGTTCCCAGAATTTTAAGCATAAAGGATTTCCTTCTTACACTGTTTGTAAAGTATCCGGCGCTTTGCGTTGTAACTAGACAAGATATGCCAATAGGGTACCTATATTAGAAATATATTCAAATTATATAGATAGGTGTTCATTAAATAATGATATAGACTATGATAATCTTATATTTTAGAGAGGTTCTAATATAAAGATAGGTGGAGTATAATATATATATTTTAATTCTCTTGTGTTTTGATTGGTTGAGTCCTCTGGTTTTCATCGAGTGATTTTTAGCTTTCCTCTTTTATTAATAACCCACGTCGAGGAGGTCTCGGACCTTGGTATTGAATATGTAAATGTGAAACTTGTGAAAATTTATCTGCCAAACCTCGGATGGATTTTTAGTGTATCGGTTTGATCCGAATTTTGGTTTCATTTAATAGTTAAACTTCTTGAATTAGAATTTCTTTAAGATTGCTAAGTATTTTGTAATAATGTTTTGAAAGTATCAACCGTGCTCAGAACTTCCTGAGCTCCTATTTAGCTGCTGCTGAGTTTTTTTTTTATTAGCTTTTTTGTTTTCAATGGCTTATTATTAGTTGTTAACTCCTCGAAACAAAAGGAATGGCAGACGATCCTGACGTGGAGAAAAGCATATCCCGATACATATTCCTATGTTCTCATCATTTGTTCATATATCCTCATCATGTCTCTCTCCTTTTGCTTCTTTTTGCCCTTGTCTCTCCTTTGCGAATTGCTTGCAGCATTTGAAGCTTCCTGCACCTTCCTGGGAGAAGGAGATACATACTCATCTTCTCGTCTAATCGATTAGGTACCATCTATTCATCTCTGGTTTTTTGGGTCTTAATCCTTTCATTTGTTCATCCTTATATTTTCATTATTGGTCCCTAATAGACATTCCTCTGGAATGAATGTTTTGTTGGGATGAGATTTTATACTTTTTGGGTTTGTGGAAATTTCTCTTGTTATTGTTTAATACTGTACTAGATTGCCAATTGGAGGAGATCACCCCGTCTCCTGCTTGGCTCTTCTAGTTTCTTAGAGTCCTGGCAAGGGTCAGACCTGAGACGGTCTAACGTATTATTGTGCACACCTTCTATACAAGATTTATGTAGCTCATATAACGTCTGCTTGGCATTGAGTTTGTTTGCTCTCAATTATTTCTGCACTTGGGAAATCGGTTGGACTCTCTATTTGGAATTCATGGTGCCTTTTTTATTTTCAAAATAAAAGTTCTTCCTCTCCGGCCATGTTCATGGCCCCATACGGCTGTCCTCTGAAAAAAAGGGTGCAGCTCTTGAGGGAGAAAAGCTACATGTTAACTCATCTTCATATGCTTTGGAAGGAGAAAAAAAGTCAGGTTCATTTATCTAAGGTGGATTACCACGTGGCACCTTAATTAATCATTGACATAATGATATATTCAGTAGTATTTGTTGTTCGCAATATTTTATTTTTTAAAGAAAAAAAATGAGCTCTGGCGTATTTGATATAATTTTTCAATAAAAACTTAAATTAGTTGGATCAAAAGTCCAAAACTATTCAAAAACCTGAATTTTTATATTTTATTTATAATTAAAATTATTTTTTTGTTAAAAAAGAGAGTCATTTTTTACTCCAGAGGTGACCTTGACTTTAACCGAAGTTTCTGAACAAAAATATAAATTGGGTCGAGCTAAATTGAAGTTAATCAAGCTAATTTACTTAGTCGTGAGCATAGTTCAGGTAAAACCAAAAGATCACCAAAACTAAACCGAAAGAAAAAGTTTTTGGTTTTGTTCGCTGAAGTTCAGGTCGGTTTTCGTTAGGGCATAAGGTGCAAACCTATAAAGGGTGGAAACTATGGTTTCATAACCGATTCAAAGTGAAATATGACCGATTAAATTGATTTTAAAAAAAAAATAGATATATACCAAAATCCGACCCGACTCACCCCGACGGTAAAGGCAACCCTTTCTCCACCCCAATTGCCAAATCCTTAAATCATTGCCGTTGTCAATTTTCGCTAGGGTGTAAGGTGCAAACCTATAAAGGGTGGAAATTACGGTTTCATAACCGATTAAAAGTGAAATTTGACCGGCTAAATTGATTTTTTTAAAAAAAAAGATATATATAAAAACCCGACCCGACTCACCCCCACGGTAAAGGTGACCCCTTCTCCACCCCATTGCTGTCGCCTTCCCTCCTCCTGGCCTTCTCTTCCCCACTGCCCTTTTAAAATCGAATCGAAACCAACTGAAATCAATTTGGTTTAGGGTAGAAGTTGGTTTTGGTTTCGGTCTTCAAACCTAAATAGCAGTAGACGGGTTCGGTTAGAGATCCATCTGTGCTCGTGCTTAGCCACTAAGATAAACCTAATTCCCAAATAATCTCATCATCCCATCCAACGGCCAGGATCTCATCTTCCACCTCATCTAGATCACCTCCCCTCCCAAAGCCCCCTCCCCATTTCTGGAGCTCCTTCGCCCAATATCTCCTCCCTCTTCTTCACCGCCCCCATCCACCTCCCTGGGGTTTATCCGTGCCGGATCCCCAAAAAGTTCGAATCTTTGTTGCAGGAGTGGGGTGTCCTTCGGTCATGGCCGACGATTCCAGCTCCAGGGTGGAGTCGGCGATGGAAAAGATCAAGGAGAAGCTCCGCCACGATGGGGATAGCGATGGGTCTTCCTCCTACTCCTCCGACTCCGATTCCGAGATCTCGTCCAAGGTGAAGTCGAAGATCAGACGCCTTTTCGGCCGCCAGAAACCCGTGCACGCCGTCTTCGGCGGCGGCAAGCGTACGACGCCCTTCTTTCTTTTTGTCTTTTTTTTATGCGTGGTTTCGAGTGTTGTTTGGTTGTGGTGATTGGCTGGGTGTTTTTGTTGTTGGTGTTGGTTTGTGGTTCTGTTAGATCCGTGGTGCTGTGTGTGATGTTGGATCTGTTTGGTGTAGTTTTTGGAGCAGTTGGAATCGGTTGATTGTGTTTGTTGATGATTTTGTTGAAAATTGGGGTTTTGGTTTGGTAGGGTTTTTGTTCTGTAGTTGTTGTTGACTAGGCTGAATGAAATATGAAGGCTGTGTTACGAGGAAGCACCATTTGTTTGCTGGGAATTTTGATCTGATTCAGGGTTCATGATGTTTAAAAAAAAAGCTGCATCGACGTCTTATTTTATGAATTTTGGATGTATTGTTATTGTTGTTGTCGATCTGTTAAGCCACAATTGATATTGGATCTGTTTGACGTAGTTTTAGGAGCTGTGGATGGAATCGATGGATTGTGTTGCTGTTTTTGCTAAAATTTGAGGTATTAGTTTAGTAGGCTTTTTGCTATAGAGAAGTTACTGTTATTGTTGTTGTTGTTGTTGTTGTGCTGATTAGATAGAATGAAAGATGAAGACTGTTTTATAGTGAAGAAACATTTGGTTGTTTGGAATCTTGATGCGATTTAGGGTTCATCATGTTCAAATGATGCATCAACATTTTATCTTGTGAATTTCGGGTGTATTATTGGAGTTGTCATTGTTGCTTAAATAGTTAAATTAGAGCATTGTGGAAGTAAACAATTGTAATAATCATTTGTTTCTGTTGATTGTTGGTGTCAATCGTGATTAGTGCTCTCATGTCTAAAAACTGCATCTAATTTTTTTTCTTGACCTGGAATGAAGTCAACTTCTCCATATGTTTTTTTATTTTTATTTTTTTTGTTTTTTTTGTTTTTTTGTTGTTGTTCTTGGCTTCAGTAATAACTAATAAGTGTGTAATTAATGGTTTTGGTTTATATCTTGGATGCATTTTGTATATGTTGTTTAATATTTTGCTGTTAAAAAATTTCAGCTGCGGATGTTATTCTGTGGAGAAACAAGAAAATATCTGGTGGAGTCCTAGCTGGTGCCACTGCTATCTGGGTTCTTTTTGAGCTGCTTGAGTACAACCTCCTTACACTTTTATGCCATATCCTGATCCTCTCACTGACTATTATTTTTCTGTGGGCCAATGCAACAATCTTCATTAACAAGTAAGTACTTTTGTTGTTCACTAGAATCTGTTGAAAGTTGTGCTATCTTTATGTGATTGATTGTTTTTTTTTTCTTAAGGTCACCCCCTCGTCTCCCTGAGCTTGTTATCCCGAAGGATGTGGTTGTCAACACTGCCCTTGCTATTAGGTTTGAAATCAACCGGGCATTTAAAGTGTTGAGGGATATTGCTTCTGGACGTGATCTGAAGAAGTTCCTCGGAGTATGCCGACTTCTCTGATTCCTTTAGCCCTTTTTTCTTAAATTACAGATTTTGTTAGATTGGCAGTTGGATCTGAGGGGTGTGTTTTTTGTTATTTTAGGTGATTGCTGGATTGTGGGTTCTCTCTATTGTTGGAGGCTGCTACAACTTCTTAAC
The DNA here is from genome assembly GCA_032619315.1 of Piper longum. Lineage (NCBI taxonomy): Eukaryota > Viridiplantae > Streptophyta > Magnoliopsida > Piperales > Piperaceae > Piper > Piper longum. The sequence goes on from JAVDBV010002761.1 coordinate 8,398, forward strand.
ACTGTTCTACATTGGTAAATGTCTACTCTTATGAATTTAGTGGTTAGTGTTAGCGCATTGATTTTATTGCATTGAGCTGATGTCCACTCAATTCTTTTGTAAACTAGTGTTTGTTTTACTGCACACGGTGCCTGTTCTATATGAGAAGTATGAAGACCAAGTGGACACATACGGAGAGAAAGCGCTTGCTGAACTAAAGAAGCAATATGCAGTGTTTGATGCGAGGGTTTTGAGTAAGATACCCAGAGGTCCCTTGAAGAACAAGAAGCCTTAGAAAAAGTCGTGCTTTTTTCATTTTGCGCTTATATTAGGTCTTGATATGAAGTAGCTGAATGCTCTTCTGCTAGGGTCATTTACCACTTTCATATGTGCTGCTGGTATCAGAACCCTGAATCGATTTTATGTGTTTAATATACTTGGGTTCTACTGTGCTTGGATTTGCTTTTATATAGAATTATGATGTTTGAAACTCCTTGTGTGTTTTCATTGGAACTGGTAAATCCCTATTTTACACGTGATTTTTTAACTTGCTTTTGTATTCCCCTGTTTCATCTAAATGATGGGCAATTTTGTTCGTGATTGAGTTGAATTTGGCATCCTGCCGCAACCACCTCCGTTTTTGGAATTCGAGCATCATTTAGCATATTGCATGCGATTATGACAATTTTTGTGCTCGGCATCACGAGTGGCCAACGCAGTCATACTTGTAGTTTTAATGGAGTCGGGCATTTAAATCTCTCTTCATTTATGCTATCTCAAATGATTGCGGGCTATATTGCAGATTATGCAGTCATTTTGATGCATAATATTAAATTATTCTTTTCTTTCCCTTCTGTTTACCTATATTTTACTGTAAATGGCGGATTACATGAAGCTTCTTTCATTGGTCATTTAATTTTTTTTAACTATAAAATTCAGAACTTTCGAAAACAGCTGCGTTCAAGTCTTGATACGTTGCTCGAGAAAAAGGAAAATTTCCCCGGCCTCTGATGGCAATGTGCATCATATATTAGTTAGCATGACTCAATTCTTCTATTGAGGACTTCAACCAGGCAAAGTTGATTTAACTATGTTTGCTCGCTGCTGTTTCTTCAAATGCCTTGTGGAAGAAGGAAATGGACCTTTTTTTTTTAATGTTAACAACGAGCTCGACATTTGTTATATTCATTTCCGAGATGAGTATTTGTCAAAAGCTGTATCCATTCTCTAATGCACGATTCCAATCTTATGATCTCTTGTAGAATATTTGTTTCAGTTTCTTTCAAACAAAAAATTTGTTCTCTCGCAGGAACATTTGTGTAATGTAAATTTGAAATTCTATTTTGCAGAATCTGTCCATGGCGTCCAGTCTTCTCTCCACACCAAGGAGAGAGAGGCTCATATGCAAATGCTGAAGCCCAATCAAGACTGCAATTAGCATTCATTTGTTTGCATTGCAGGCCACAAATATATATTAATCACTCTAAAAGAGTCTAGCCAATAAATTTTGTGATGTGCATTATAAAAAAAGAAAGTGTAGGAAGAGCAGATCCAAGAACTGGGACGACAAGAATGGTCAGTCCCAAATGATCAGTAGATCCACAGCCGAGTTGGTCTTCGAAGGCAAACTTGGCAGGAGCACATCTGATATCACCCACTCCTCCCATAGGTCCTTCAACAAATTGCATCAAAGTTGGCTACTAATCATAACAAAAAAACCAAACTCTATTATCAAATCAAATGGGTATTTACTATTTAGCCAGGACTTGGTATGCTCAAGAACAATTACAACCAAAAGATCCAAGCATCCAAAACAGGCCGTTCCATCGAGTTTGTGAAGGATTTGATGTTAGAAAGATGTCACTTGATTGGTAAGTACACCTCCTGCTGGGACCTTCACTGGCTGGTAACCTATATGCATATATATCACGAAATTATCTCAATGGAAGATGCTCGGTGAATACGCGCCGGTTGAAGCATCATCTCAACCGGAAATGATCAATTTCAACTCATCTTTTTTGTGGTCGTCATTGCATATTTTTCGTATCAAGAGCGAGCAGGAGGAGGGTATCGAAGTTCTTACAACGGGGTCGGGGAAAATGCACCGACGCCGTCGCCGCCCGGTGGCAGGTCGGCGGTAGTGGAGAGCCAAACTTTAAAGCTGCTGTGTCGGCTAACTCTCTTCTAGGTGGGACCTACCTCCTTCGACATTCCCATAAATATTAAAAATAATTCGTTGTCAATATTTTATTAAATGCCAGTTTCAATACAAAGATTTCCAGCAAAAAAAATTAAAATTTTTTAGTTTAAAAAGTCAGGTACAACATGATACAAAGTTTGTACCGAACATAATTTAAAGGCTGGCACCGGATATTTCGATGGTATGATACGATATTTAAAATTATAATTTATGTATAAAATTAGAGGTGTAAATAAGATGAGTCGAACTGTATTTAAGTTTGGCTTGATATAAAATGAGCCGAGCCGAGCTTTAATATAAACGAGCCGAACTTTAATGTAAACGAACTGAGCCGAATTTATCTAAAATTTATGGTGTTTGACCTTGGTTTGAGTCGAGCTCAAGTTGAGCTCGAACCTAGTGAATATTTATATGCTCAACTTATATAGGATTAATTTTTTTTTTGAATACTATATAAGTTCAATGCGACCTCAATAATGTTTACGAGCCGAGCTGAGCCGAATATTTTTTTGAATTTGAACACATTGAGTTCGAGTTTCAAGCTAAGCCAAACCGAATATTTTTTCAAGTTTGAACACATCGAGTTCGAGTTTTGAGCCGAGCCGAATCGAACATTCCTTTGCTTCGTTGTCCAACGAACTTATCCATTTCGAACCGAGTATTTTTTCGAGCACAAAATTAACAAATGTGAGCCGAACTGAGCCAAGCTAAATGCAAAAAGCTCATGAGCAAGCCTGACTCGTTTATACCCCAATATAAAATATATTAACATGATATCTCCGGGTGGGATATAAATTATGAGATTGCATGGTATATCAATTGATAATATATAAATTTAGTCATCTTTAAATTATATGACTGGGGTTTTTTAATTAAATAAATAAAATTATTTTTATCGTCTACTTGTCCTTATAATTTAAGGACTCTAATAATTTTAATTTACATAAACATGAAAATATCAGCTGATATTAATAACTTCTCATTAATAATATGAGTTTGTACTTATCCTATAAGGATGTACATAGCTTCATTATTATGCTTAATCTGCTTATTCTCATTTACATTTAAGTAAAGTCTAATTTAATTTGAAATCTGGCTAGCATTATATTAGTGACAAAAAATTAATGAAAAATATATTATATTCGTGGATAGTCTCTTCATAAATAAAAAACTAATGAAAAATTAAGAACTTTAATAAAAATACAATAAGGTGTGTCAATATTGAATGGGTATTTTTTAGTAGACATTTAACTCTTAGAAAAGAAAAAAATGAAGTAATTCTACGATAAAAAGGAGCATAATAATTACTAATTAGCAATCTAGATGGCTAAAATTTACTTAAAATTGTACTTAAACATAACTGTGTCAAATTACGCTTAAAATCGGTTGTTACACAATGCCCACAAGACCAAACGCTTCACTAGAATATCGCATTTGTTATTATACTGGATTTATAACTTGTAGAGTGCATTTGGTTCAATCAGGACGAATCAAGGTTAACTAGATATTAAAATAATAAATTAAATATTTTATTAAACATTAAAAATATTTCTTTCGATCAATATTTAATTAAAAACTGTTAAAATAATGTGACTTTGAAAAAAAATTAGGTTTTGAGAAAAAACTAGTTAAAGACAGTGCAATGTGAGACTATATTGGAATTTATTGTAATCATTTTTTATCAAAAACTAAAGATCTTAACTGTATTGTTGATTTTTATATTTGAAGAGTTTGTTTTTATTATGTTTATTCAAGTTAAATAAAATTTTAATATATTATAGATTTTCAATAGAATAAATATTTTTAATAATGAATTCTATGCTAATAATTAAAAAAGATAATTTTAAATTAAAGACAGATCATACATACATATCAGAGAGTTAATTGAAAGTCATTAATATATATATATATATATATTAATGACTTTCAATTAACTCTCTG
>JAVDBV010002762.1:0-12756 GCA_032619315.1 Piper longum
TCCCACCGGATGCCGGAGTAGCCCTGCATGAGGGTGTTGGCCCGGACGAGCATGGCGGCGCGGGTGGTGGGCACCGACAGCGTCTCGGCGCAGGTGAAGACGCCGGCGTTCAAGAAGCGTATGAGCTCCTTTTGCAGGGCGGCTGCCTGGTTGGTCCGGCGGTGGGAGGTGGCGCCGAAGCCGGTAGTGACGCCGTAGCTATCGACGCCTTTGCAGGTGCTGTCCGACACCCACTGGGTGCACTGGTCGACCTTGGAGCGGTTCTCCGGGCAGAGCTTGACAGGGACGACGCTGGCCGAGGTCGACCGAGCGACGGCGGTGACCAGGCCAACTGTAAGGCCGGCGCCGGCGAGCTCCACCTTGCCGGATCTGTAGTCAGCGACCATCTTCTTCACTTGGTCGAAATGGCTGTCTTTGAGGGCGTCGGCCAATGCAGCCCAGTTGAGTGGATCGTGAGCGTGGCCGCTGGCTGCACCATTGATCTCACACTTCACTACACCTGCCATTTTTTCTTCCAACGAAGTATCAAATGTATGAATAAAAAAAGATGATTGTAGAAAGGAGAAGGAAGTATGAGCAACTTTGGTGTGGAGTTTGCTGGCGTGGGAAGTCACAAGTGAAAGGATTATATATAGTAGGAGCAGATTGGGGAGGTTGGTGAAGGGGGGCTGGTTGGTAGTTCTCAGCTGAATCAATTTGTTGCAATGTTTGAGTGATAAGATTTGCTGGTGTGGGAAGTCACAAGTGAAAGGATTATATTTGCTGGTGTGGGAAGTCACAAGTGAAAGGATTATATATAGAAGCAGATTGGGGACGTTGGTGAAGGGGGGCTGGTTGGTAATTTCCAGATGACTGAATTTGTGGAAATGTTGAGTGATAAGATCTGGCCCAAGGGCCGTCACGTTGGACAAGTCTGCAACTTTGGTCAGTGAGGTTGCGAGTTTAGATGGCGGTTAAGTCCATTTTCATGAGTTTTTTTTTTTTTTTTTGTGAAGTACAAACTGTTGAAGTTTCCACGAAGACAAATTTTTGGCTCCTCCCACAGGCGGCCTCTCTTTTGACTTTAATTTGATAAGCGGTGAAGAAGCAGGCGGCCTCTCTTTTGGGAGGAGCTAAATACTGCACTTCCATGATCCTAGCATCCCATTTGCCTCGTTGGTTGGATGTTATATTGGTTAATTTTATGTATATATATATATATATGTATATATGTATATATGTATATATGTGTATAGTAACACTTTAATTGAATTGATTACTAGGTCATGTAGTTGATTTAGAGTGCTGTGCACGTTTTGTGTTTGAGAAAGTCAGTCTCCTTATCGTAGCACGTGGTCAAACACTTTTTGGGTTTATGTAGGATAAAAACAGGGTAAAGAAGTTTTTTGGTCCAAATTCTAATCTAGGTCATTTTTATGATTGGACGCCCCCAATTTGATGATAACGAAAAATAAAAATCTTGACTTCCTCTTTGTTGGCGGCCAAATTACTCAAATGTCAAAAAAAATTTTAAAATATAAGATTCTTCACTTAGATATTAGATTCAAGTTTTGTGAAAACTGATCTAATTTGGTGCACTAATTACCAAGTGTATAAAATTGACCAAACTATGGCTCACATGTCTAAGTAGCTAGCTCGGTTCAGGGACAGTCATATTAATATATAATAATAATTAATTAATTATATATATATATATATATTAATATATTAAATGGTTTATTTGGTTATTATTAAATTATATGAAAGAAATATAAAATTTAAATGTCAAAAAATTCCTCACATTTGTCTGCCGAAAAATTTAGTAATAACTTTTTTTATTAATGGAAGTACGAGGCACGCCCCTCTTGCGACTCACCCGCCTGCACCCCTGTCGACCACCTCCGCCACCAGAAGTCCATCATGAAGAGCCAGCGCAACGCCCTCCTCATCGCCGCTACCCTCGTCTTCTACTGGCTCCTCTTCGCCGTCACCGACCTCGTCGTCCGCGTCAACCAGGTCACCCAGCGCATCGAGAAGTTGAAGAACCAGGACTAGACGGTTTTTTTTTTCTTCTGTCTCTTTTTTTTTATACGAAGAGGCAAAGGCTTTGAGCTGCTATCTTTACCGATGTTCTACTTTATCTGTATATGTGTGTGTGTGTGTGTGTGTTTTGACTATTTTTTATGTTATTATTGTTGGGTTAATCTCACATCCCATTTGGAAGTAACCGGTGACTTGTATATAGGCTAATGGGAAATCCTTGATTTTCAAGCTAGCTTTTAGATTAAGAGAGGCACATGAACCTGTTGCAAGTTACTTTTGGGGAGTTGCAAGTAACTAATGGGACCCGAAGGGCCCAACAAGTGGTATTAGAGCCAAGGTTGGTTTTAATGTTGCCTCAATTAGCCACAAAATTTATCGGCCGGTCCGAATTTATATCTCCCGATTTGTCGGTCGGTCCGAAGTTAGCCCAAATTGGTATCATCTGGAACCTCACCTAGACATGTTCTCTCCGCATGTGGTGAGGGGGAGATGATTCGGGTGTTGTGATGTGTAAAGGGGAGAATTGTTGGGTTAATCTCATATCCCATTTGGAAACAACCGGTGACTTGTGTATAGGCTAATAGGAAAGCTTTAATTCTCAAGCTAGCTTTTGGATTAAGAGAGACCAATGAACCTGTTGCAAGTTACTTTTGGGGCCCGAAGGGCCCAACAATTATTATCAAGGCTAATGTCTATGTATCTTTGATGGAAAGATGGTATCATGTTAAAAGGATGGAACTTTGCCATGCGATATTGATTTAGGTGTTTAACTTGATTTGTTGGTTTATAGAGGGATATGGCTTTGGGTGTTTTTGAAGGTTATTATGCTCTAATTGGGAAATTTTAGCCAATCATAGTTTGATTGTGTAATCAAATTTATGAATCCTTCCCTAGTTCAACGTAAACCATTTCTCAGGGATCTGTTCTTACATGTTGGATTATATGGCTTTGCCTCAGGGTACATTATTGAAGCAATCTCAGCTTTCAGGTTTCTTTTACTGGTGGTGGCTATCAGCTTTCTTCGGTCTGTCTTATTATTTTGCTTACTGATATGTGGCTCTTGCTTGACCACATGATCTAGGGAGAACTTTTTGTGGAAGACTTTATACTCACCTTTAAGTTTTGGGGAGAATACAAATTTCCTTGTAACAAGGACAAAACAATAGCATGATATATTTTTTTCTGATCTACTCGGTCTTGCGCTTTTTATTGTGCTCCACTGCATTCGTATGATTAATGTCTGCTGTCTTCTTACTGCAAAGGTGGAGTTATTTTGTCTCACGCAATTGTAGTCTTGTGTGCTACAACTGTTGTTTAGATTGTCTTACTTTGCGTTTTTTTATTTTGGCATGCTTTTTTAGCTGTTATAACTGAGAGCGTACAATCTACTGTTTTGAGTTGTTGGTTTTGGAGGGTTCGTCTCATGTGCATTTGATGGTCATGTGTGATCTTTGAATCCCCTGCTGAGAGCATATAATCTTCTGTTTTGAGTTTTTGGTTTTAACGGGATTGTCTCATGTGTATATGACGATCATATGTGATCTTTGAACCCCTTGTCATGGTAGGTCTATTTTGTGGCCCTGCAGACTGGTAGTTTATGTTTGCAATGAGGAAGCTTTAGTTATTACTTGACGTACCCTATCTTTTATATAGTTGGATTGTAATGTAATTGAAGATTTTAATTTATGTGCACCAAATCACTGATTGTAGTTTTTTTTTTTTTACCTTTGAAGTTTACTATAATCTATTTCTATGCGATCATTTGGCCTAACGGATGTCTTTTTTGCCTGTAGTGCATTCATTGAGTCTGCCTTGTTTTGGGTAAACAACCTTGAGTTTTTTAATTTGGCATTCGCTATGGAGTTGGTTTGTTTGGCCTGTACTTAAGGGTACTGTTGAAAACATGGACGGCTTCGTGAATCTCACTTCGTCTGGCTCATTTGTATTCATCTACCCTCTCTCTGTTCATTTGGAACTTTGAAATGGAAACCTTAATATAATCATTTGTAATGTTATTGCATTCATCAAGTTGAAAATTCTAATGCTATTTAAGCATTGTCCAAGGGTAATGGTCTAAGTGTCGTTCTAAGCTAAGCATTTATCGGGTACCCCATGCCCCTGGAAATGCCTTGCGGATGGCGTGCCCTGTTAGCGTTGTGCTGGCCTTAGAATCGCTATAGCGTGGACTTCCGAATTATCGAGTTCGATTGAAGTCTAAATCACGTCCCGCCGAATTGAATGAATTAAAATAAAATATATATATAAATAATATAATATTTTCAATAAATTTAAGGTTAATATTATATTTTATGAAAAATTTCAAATATAATACAAAATAAAATTAATTAAATTTGTACATGAAATTTCATCTACGTTCTTGTTGAGAAAGCAGCCTCCAACTCCCCGTGCTCTACGCATTACATGAAGACGTCGGGATTCATGCAGATAAGGCTGGCATTAAAGAATTATATCATGTGAATTATATTATCAAGTGGTAGGTAATCACCAATTAAATTCACAAAAAATATGAAATCATAAATGGAAGTATGAAAATATGCTGGCAGTACCCTTTCGGTTCTCTCTCCTAAGGTTTTAAAAGAGAGATTTCATTGAGATCGGGGACCTAACATAAATAATTATATAATACAGAATACCTGCTAATTAAGTGAGCATTTAATTCAAATTAACAATTAAATTAATATTTTTATTCATAATACCATAATTGGATATATTTTAAACACATTTATTTTTCACATATTGTTAATAATAGTTGCATATTTTTGTCATCTGCTTAAATTTTTTAGTATAAATTTTGAAATTTATATTAACTAGTCAAACTATTTTGATCGGGGCATACAATATCAAACATAAATATATATAATAAATAATTTGTATAAATTATTAACATTAAATTATCTGTAAGAATATTTGTATGAAAAGTTCACATTAATCTACAAAAAAATTATTTCAAAAAACAATTTATTAATAAATATTTATAACAAACACTTACATTAACACAAAATATTTTTTAAAAGTAACATTTTTATAATTTTTATTTTATTTGAAAAGAAAACTGTATTCTCTAACCCCAGAGCTCCCTCTCCCTGCTCTCTCGTCTTCTTCCAACTCGGCCGGCGAGTTCGCCGACGACGATGGCGACGAAGACAAGTTACTCATTGCTGTCCGTACCCTAGTAGTCCCAGCCGAGTATGTTGCCTCTTTTCGCCTGAGGGGAGAATGGACAATGCTACCGTATTTGGGATGCGCTTAATGATCGCGCTTTCTTCATTTCTCGCTCCTCTTGTCGTTACCGGCGTTGCCGATACCCCGCTGATCTCTAGAAAGGTTGGTCCAATCCGAAAGTTCCTTTCTTTTTTTTTTTTTTTCCTCTTTGATTTAGGATGCTTTTGGTGGTTTAGACGTGTTAGGATGTTCATTCATGATGTTTAAATAACACATGAGTGTCCATGTTTGGAGTGTGGGGTTGTAAATTGCTGTAGAAACCAGTAGTCCCACTAAAGCATGAGACGTATGTCAGCTGATGTGATGGCTAAGTAACTTAGTAAAATGTAATTGAGACCACCTCCAGTAAAAAAAAAATGTTTTGCATATATTTGTGGAGAAAATTTGCATGAATTGTATCGTACATGTTTGTAAGGGAAAGAAGTGATTTGTTCTATGCTATTCGCAAATTGGTCAACTCGATAGTTCAATTTGGTTGAAGAAGGCATTGGGAAAACCAAGACATTTGATTGCACCTTGCTTTTTTCATTTGCTTTATGTTTCCTCCTGTTAGATTGTCATTAAAAATCATCATGTTTATTAGGTGTAGTTAGTTTACATAGTTTCGTCATTTAGCTTGTTGCTTCATTCAATTTAGGGGAATGGTTGTAGTATTGATTCTCAGTTGCGCAAGAGTGGAAATACCATCTTGGGGTGCACTCCGAGCTCTGAAAAGTATCTTCTTGAATCCTACTTTGAACAAAAGTACAAGCTAGGTGATGTTGAATTTTGTGGATATTTAGCTCAGAAGTTTTGTAAGTCAGATTGTCGAACGGAGTTGGACCATGAGGATTTTGTGGTTAAATTATCTTCTTTGGGGCATTACCTGATTGGTGAAGGTTCTCATCGCCACATGGGTTCCTCTCTACAATTCAACTATCCTTCTAGTATCAAACAGCCTGCGGATAAGGAGATATTGGATAAATGTGAAGCTGTGATTGTTGAGAGACTGCCGTCAGGAGTTTTTGCAGATCCATTTGAGCTTCAACATCTAGTTCGTCATCAGGGTAGTTTTTTTTCACCTTTGGTTTTTGTTTCCTTTTTTCCTCTGTTTAATTCGCCTAGTCATTTCTGTTGCCAGTCGGTTTTGTTTTACCATGTGTTTACTAATGCATGTTGTTTCATTCAGTTTTTGCTGAGGCTGCTATATTTGGAGATGCAAACCTGGAATTGCCTTCTGCTCTTTCAAACTTGACTGTTGTTGAGGTGCATATGAGCCTCAATCTTCATCATTTAAGGCTCAATCAAGTTTCAGAAATCACTGTTGAAATTCCACTACATGCTAGATACCCGGTGAGTTCAATGGTAAAAGGTGCAATTTGAGATTTAAAAAATAGTTTTTTATTGCATGCTTTGTGAATTTCTGTTCATACCAACAATTTAATTGCAATACTAAACCCTAAACCCATAGGTAGTAGTGAGAACTCTTTTCTGAAGAACTACAGAAATAGATATGCGCTCCCAAAGAATACTTAAGATAGAACCACAATTTTGCCGACGCATTTCATTGAGATGACATTGTGTCTGTTGGTTTCTATTTGCAGCCCCTATCTCATCACAGTTACGAGGAAATAAGGTTGAATGATCCTGACATTCTGCTACGCTGTAAATTTAGTGATGCTGAAAATGAGAAGTATTTATGGGTGCTGGCTTCCCCTGAACAAGGATCCTCAACGAAGGCTGGAAGTAACAATATTTGGAAGGTACCAAATGGTAACGAGTCCCATACGAGTTTTGTGTCTGCAACAACATTTTTCTCAGCCTTGGTGGCTGCTTTTTGCATTGTTTTGACTGCTATGTATCCCTCTTCTTCAACAAATACGAGTTCAATCAAAAGGGATTCTTAGGAAATTTTGCTCCATCATGTTGGTGTTTTACATGTTAACATTTTTTTTAGGGTCCGATATCTATATAACCCTGCAATGGCTAAAGGCTAAAATCCCTTCGGCTTTAGTATATTTTCCTGAGGTGTCAAGCTTCCATTGTATCTCAATGGTGACGACCATATACTTCTTTACCCCAAAAGATCATGAAGGGTAATTAATATTCATCTCGTAGTATCCCTTCCAGTTTCAAACTCAAGCATCCAAATTCTATAATACTCTTCAATCCTTGCCACGATAAAATAGAGGTTTAATTATTTCTATTATTTGGTAACAAGAGTTGGGTCCTTGAAATCGTTTCACTATAAAGTGTACACTTTCACAGGTGACAAATTAACACTTTTTGGCAGCACGAGGGGTCTTCTGATCTTGATTTAAAGGGGTCATTGCCGAAGGCAATATATATCAATTTAGGACGTCAATAAAAGAAGTGATGCTAAATTGATATTGTAGTAGCATCATGTGTTTAAATTGGCAGATTTAGAGCCTGCCATTCGACGTGATTAATTAATACATTATATGTTTTTCTTTCGAAGTAATCAGCCTATAGTATGCATGGTTGAAGCCAAGCCATGCATCTAAAAGCGTGTTAAAAAGTTTTTAAAAAAAAAAAAAAAGATATATTTTTTCAGTTTCTTAAAGACTCGTGATAAAGGACTAGCATTGAATAATTTACGACCAATAGGTCGAAATAGCGTGTAACAATTTGACTTCAACAGGATTTAAGTAGTAGCAGCTAAAAACAAATGTGAGCTGATGTAACTGATGGGCACCATTAATTAATATCTACCAAATTTAAATGCTTTGGTAAATTTAGCTACTCACCAGACGAAAGTCCCCATTTAAAATAGGAAAAACATAAACTCAATCAACCACCAGATAGAAGATATGATGTACTTAAGACAATAATACACATGCGGTAGCTCCCAAGTACAAAAACATGGTTTTAATATACTCAATACTCGTGGCTCCGTGCCACAACTAACAGTTCAAATTAAGCAGTGGATTGAATAATAACATTGCTATATTTCTTATCATTCATTGAGATCTGAGTGTATATAGCCATGTTGTTGTAACTCATATAACATAACAATCTATATATTGTCACCCTACGGCATCTGAAGTTTCTTTAAGATCAAGAAAAATGGCTGTCCAGCATAAACATTGTGACACGAAAATCTAGTAAAAAAATCTTATGCAGAGAAGCAACATGAATACATTACAGAATCAAATTAATTAAAAAAAAAGAAGTAGACAATATATATAAGAATTAAGAAGGGTGCAACTTGATAGAATCACAATTAAAAATGACTTTTGACCTCTTTCAATGAAGATGTAGAGAATCCTCTTATTGGGCTTTTCGGGGTCCCAAAAAGGATTTAAATAGATATTATTAAAATAAATTTTTTTACTTAACTTATATACAAATCTCTGGCTACCCCAAAAATTAATACGAGACCAACCAAACACCAACCGGCTACCATTATCTTTGACAACTTGGTTTCTTCTATTTTTTTAGAGCTTTCTTCTCTATTTGTCTTTATCCTTCTTGTGTGGCTTCCTTTGTTGGTTATGTTATGACATTCTCGCAGGCATGTGAATCTCACCAAAGGCGATGATCAGACCCGAGCATGGTATTTATGTATACAACTAATTCGTGAAAGCTTTTCTCCGAGAGACAAACATGATCGTCTGCTTGTGAGTATTGATAGCAATGATATATTAGAGTTTGCAACGTAATAGATTGCTCAATTTATATGACATTATTGCTGGCATATAAATTTACATCTAGAGATGTCCTTACTTTATTAATATGTACATGACAGCATTTAAGCAAACAAGTACGAATATAATGAGTTTGTCTAAAGAAAACAAAGGAAAGAAAAAGTGTAAAAAGGAAAGAAAAAGTGTAGGGACCCAACAAGCTACATGCACAAGGGGATGACACTTAAAGGCTCCATAATTATGCATCCATATTTGTATACTAATTAGTAATTGACTCCTTAAATTTTAATTTTGTTGGACAAGTAATAACGTTCAATTTATGTAGCCTATTCTCATTTTTTGGACCCATAACTCATCTCGACCCCACAGCAAGCTTAAAACTTAACATTTGTGAGCTATAATTTCCCACACATACACTCAAATATATAATTTCCCACATGTGCACGCAGGGATGGTAGATAAAATCGAAGGGAAAGAATCAGGATGAGAAAGAAACCAGCGAAGGCCAACCTATCTGAAGTAGTACATACCTGGTGATTTCATGCATCAATTAAGTCGACGATTAAAGAAAGCGTGTTACAGTTCTTGCATGTTTAAATGGTCCAAACTATATGATCCCGTCTTCGTTATTCAAAGTATGTTTGTAACGCGTTTAAGAGTTGAAGCTAACTAAATTACAACCTTTAATATTGACAACCCCAAAATGGTGGAAAGCCGTATTGTATATATAATTAACACCAAAATCTTGTATAATGTATAGTTTTTCATACTAATAATGATCACCCAAACCTAGGAGTGAGATGATTAATGACTAGTGGAAAGCGAAGCAAAGGATTCACCGAGCAAAATGGAGAAGATGAGATATGTGAGACGTGAAGTAAAGCCAATGCGAAATCGGGAAGCTCTGCACTTTTCAAGCTGGCTGATCCGCCATCAACATGGATAAAGCAGGGAAAGATTGAATGAAGAAGAAAGAAAGATGACCCGCAAACATGAACAAAAGTCCACACTGAAAGCATGAAAGCAACAAAAACAATGTCCATTATAGCATTCACCACCACTAAAGGAAGTAAAGGTTTGCTCTCATCCTGACAGCACTGCCCCCTCCTTTGTTCCACAACCATGATAACAAAAGAGAAAAGAAAAAAAAGATAAATAATAAGGCTGCTAATTGAAGAAAGAACCAACGCGATGAACAGCTTTAACAAAAAAGAGGTCCCTGAACCCTGAACCCGATAACCATAGACCAGACACAAATGGACAAATCTAAAAAGCCAAAAACAAAGAGTTACATGAATGGATTGGAAGACTGTGTTGCTGGTGGGACTGAGCCATCAAGTGAAAAGGTGCGCCTAGACAAGACATCGTCCCCTTCGTCGGATGCCCGTGGCGGGCCACGGCCAGTCCCCATGCTGGACTGCCGTAGCTCCTCAATCCGGCGAACAGCTTCTTGCATTGACGGACGGAGATCGGGGTATTGAGCGCAGCAATCCATAGCTAGCTGCAACAGCTGAACCATATCTTCTTCCACATTCTGATACCTCAAGAGCTCAAGATCAAACACCTCCGAGGCCCACTCCTCCTTGACCACCGATTGCACCCACCTCGGCAAATCAATCCCTTCCTCGTTCAGTACTGAATGGGTCGGGGCCTTGCCTGTGAGAAGCTCCAACAATAACACGCCAAAGCTGTACACATCGGCCTTTTGGGATACCCTGCGAGTATCAGTCACCTCGGGGGCCCTATATCCGGCGACACGGTTAGGAGTCGGAGTAGGGCCAACAAGGTGGGCAAGGCCAAAGTCGGAGACACGGGCGTCATAGTCCTTGGTGAGTAGGACGTTGGAGGACTTGATGTTGCCATGGGAGACATGAGGACCACGGTTGTGAAGGTACTCGATGCCTTTTGCGACGCCAAGAGCAATTCCCGAACGGGTGTCCCAATTCAATGGAGTCCTTCCTGCTCCCCGGTTTCCTGTAATAGAGGTAGCAAGAGAACTAAAAATTCTCAGCAAAATTTCACAAGATTGATTCTATATTAAAATTTTGCCTTAAAAAATGAAGGCTAGTCATAAGAACATATAGATCAAAATGGAAAATGAAAGCATATTCAGCAAACCATAGTTTTCCTACCAACCAAGACAGAGGTAAACACGACATGGTGTGCTGACAATGATTTACCAATCAAGTCAGCATGCGTGAAGTTATAGTGTTTTACAGGATTCCAAAATGTGGTTTGTTAGTTGGCCTACTCCGGAGTCACAAGGATATGCAACAGACAGCTCACTCGACGAAACAAAGCCAAGAAACGCACTGCAAGATTATGATATTTTATGTCCCTACCAATAGAACAAGATGGCCACCGATGGACATCTCGTCGATATACCTTCGCAGCCAGTGAGGTGGACATAAATTCCCGCTACGACGAAAGTTCCAAATCCAGCTTCCGAACATTATTATTTGCAGAGAAGCAAGAAAAGAGAAGGACCAGGCAATTGGTAGCAAGAACGGCCAAAGATGGCTTCCAATGTTACGGCTCACATGTGACAGGCAAGTATCATTGCCTCCTTGTTTGCGTTAGTCCAAACAGATCTCCAAAGGCATCCTCCCACAAAATCATTGGCAATAGCCCAAAGAGCCACACCAAGTCAAAATCCAAAGAAAAAAAAACATTAAAAGACAAACCAATTATCTGAACATCAACCCAATCAAATCCCCCATTTAGAACAAACAAGCAAGCAGGAAGACTCAGATTGGAAACAAGTAGAGATAAACTATTACCGAACAAAAAAAATCATCAAGGCAAAAGAAACCAATGATCACCAATTTCTCCATTTTCATGGCAATTTCCAACACAAATCAAAGAACCGAACTTGGACAATTGAACAACATTGCATGTAGATTGAATGGAGGAGTATATCATCTCATTCTAATTTCTAACAGACAAACCGACCAAAAACAAGAACAGAGGAAGAGCAAGAGAATGCCATATATACCATGCAAGAGAGCAGAAAGGCTGCCATTGATCAAGTAGTCATAGACAAGCAGCTTCTCGTCCTTGGAGTAGTAGTAAGCACGAAGGGGAACCAGATTGTCATGCTCCATCGATCCCACCGACTCTATCTTCTCCCTAAACTCCCCCTCCCCCATCGTCACGTCCTTCAACCTCTTCACCGCCACCGTCATCCCCATCTCCAACGACGCCTTGTACGCCGTCCCGAACGTCCCCTTCCCCAGCACCTCAGCCGACGCCCGGAGGAGGTCCTCCAGATCGAACACCTTCGCCGCCGACCCGAAGAAGATCAGCCTCTTCGCCCCAGAGTCCGAAACAACCGTCTTCAACGCCGCCCCCGCCGGCACGGCCACAGCCGCCGCCGCCGCCGTAGTGTAGTGAGCCCCGTTCGGCGGCGCCGGCTTGTCCCCAGCGAGCTCGCCGTCGGGGGGATTGGCCACCGCCGCGAGGTCCACGGACCGGGTCCTCGGGCTGCTCTTGCCGCGGCGGCAGCAGACGACCAGGAGGAGGACGGTGAGCAATGCGACGACGGAGCCGACGACGATGCCGGCGATTGCGCCGCCGGAGAGCCCCTTGTGCTTCTTCCGACTGCTTACCTCGCCATTGTTGGGGGCGGGGGCGGTCCGCTGGCCGGGGCAGGGGGCGAGTGGGCCGCCGCAGAGGTTGTTGCCGGAAAAAGCCGCCGCCTTTTTGCCACTGAGGCCTGCGGGGACGGCGCCGTTGAGGCGGTTGTTGGAGACATTGAACTGGGCGACGTCGGGGAGGTTTGGCAGGGAGCCGGAGAACCGATTGTTCTCCAAGTACAGAGTCGCCAACCTCGTGAGGTTGGCGA
>JAVDBV010002763.1:0-12405 GCA_032619315.1 Piper longum
ATATATATATATATATATCATCTAAAGTCAAAATTGACTCGAATCCTAAAAGTAACTCTATAGACGGATATCGAGGCAAGAAGTCTAAATGAGCCTCAAAATCCTAAAAAATGGGGTAAAAATCTATGATTCAAATCAAGTTGAGCCCACATAGGCAATCCAATGATTCGAAATCTCTATGATACATGCAAATAAAATACCTTGAAAATTCCAAATAGATACTAAATATTGTAATGACCTAGATTTGTGTCTAATACCCTGGTTAACCCATAAAAATTATTTGTGTACCTCGTTTATGCACCGATAACTCATGCCTTGATATAGCCTAACTAAAGCTATCATCTGGATATTAGGTATAATCAGTTACCACAATATGTTCATACGACCATCTTAACTTCAGACTCGTAGTCTAAAAATTGGTCCGACTCGAACTCTGTCTAACCAACATGGGACTGACCTCTAGCAAAACTATAAGCAGGTAAAACCCTAACTCAAAGTTAGATTTTACATTTCTAGGCAAAGATAAATTACTATTTTTTTCATCTAAATACGAGTAATTTTAACATGTAAATAAATACTAATAAATACAAATTGCTATCAACATTTAAATATAAATATTAATTTTTCGATTGAAGTTTAATCTAGTCTATGAGCAAAAATCCAAAAGGCAAAATTTACTTAATAGAAACCATCGGTACTTTAAAGTCTAATATAGGAAGTTAATATAATCTAAATATTTAAATGTCTTTGTCTAAAAGAGCCTAGATCTCGTTTTTTTTTTTTTTTTTTTACTTTTCTTCCAAAAAGCAAGAAATCTAGTCTTTGGAATAGCGAGGACGGGAAAATGAACAATTGCCTGGGGGTATTTGCGTCCAAATGGCATATACTAGTAAATTAAATACGAAGTGTCTCAAAATGACAATATGGAAGGATTCTTCCTCAAATTCGTCAATTTGCTCCCAAACCAAGATTCCTTATTCGTCTTCTTCTCCGATAAAGCAAATTCCTCCACCGCCTTCCCTGCAAAGCTCTCCCACCCCCAATACATGCCGTAACAATCCCCATTTCCTCTTCCCCCTTCGCTCCAACCCTCCGAATTCGAAAGGCGCCACCTTTTTCGTCGTCCTCTGCAAATTCTGCGTTTCTCGCCGATCCGGGGCATTCCCATTTCTCGCCCCCATTCATTTTCTTCGCAAATCTCGTTCTCCGCGGTTGTTTCATGGCGAAAGATCTGTCCTTTCGGCTTCTCCTTGCCCGCGGTTGAAAAAAGATCGATTCTTGGCGCTTCCGCTGCTGCGCTTGTCTCCGCATTCGGAATTGGTTTTGGTTGCTTGGGTTGGGAGATGGCGGCCGCCGACTGGTCGTCTTCTTCGCATGTGCATGGCTTGCTCCACAGTTGTTGGTTCTACGCCCCCTTCCTCATCGGCGGGCTTGTTGTGGGCGCTTCGATCATGGGGTACTTCTTCGGGTTCTCCTTCCTGGTGTTGGGATTGAAAAAGAGGAAGAAGAGGCCAGTTAGGGTTTACATGGATGGGTGCTTCGATATGATGCATTATGGCCACTGCAACGCTCTGCGGCAGGCCCGTGCGCTTGGGGATCAGCTAGTTGTTGGTGTGGTTAGCGATGCGGAGATCATTGCTAACAAAGGCCCCCCGGTCACCCCTCTCCATGAGAGGTCAGTGTACTGCATTGCTTGCTGTTTCTAGTGCTTGGTTAACTTGAAACTGATCAAAGATGTGGCTAACTGTTATTGTGTATGGTCAGCTCATAATATCAGCTTGAAAATTTTAATTGCTTGAATTGGTCAAGAAATTTGTAAGCAAATTGCTGATTTTTAATAGTTTGCTTTACACCTTTCTTTGTACGTTTCTGGAAAAAAAGTAATGAAACTTTATTGATTTGATGCAAAAGGGGATTCGTTTTGTCGGTTTTATGTGTGCTGCTTTTCTTTGTTTTAAGAATTTGATTGGACTCCACTGTTGCAGGTTGATAATGGTGAATGCAGTGAAGTGGGTGGATGAAGTCATACCAGATGCGCCTTATGCAATTACTGAAGATTTTATGTATAAGCTATTTAATGAGTACCAAATAGATTACATCATACATGGGGATGATCCTTGTCTCCTTCCTGATGGAACTGATGCGTATGCTCTTGCTAAGAAGGCTGGACGTTATAAGCAAATCAAGCGGACGGAAGGAGTTTCAAGCACTGACATTGTTGGTATCAAAGCTGTCCTGTTCCACAGCTTTTTTGCTTCAGTTGAACCTAAAATTTTTTCAATCAACAAGTTGCTGTTCGTTTATATGGTTGAATAATAATGGTTGTTTAGAAATAAATTTTAAAAAAAGCTTCATGTTTTACCTTTTAGTAATGAGTTAGAAGTCAAAGAAGTTGTGTTGAGATAAATTATAGAATATATACTTTCGCTTCTGTTATTGTCATTTGGTATTGATCTCCCATGTCATTGATGCTAGAAAAATTTCCATGTTGTAAGCTATACACTGTAACATGGTTTCAGTTTTTAACGTTGATTTAGTCACAAAGATGATGATACAAGAGCACATGGTGCACCTTGTATTTAAATGATGTGTATTGCTGTCCCGTAAGAAATATTTGCATCTTGGTTGTAGCAAATTGTAACATTTGGAAAGAACTAAGATGGCAAACAATAAATGGTTAGCGGTCATTTTTATATGCTAACAAGGTCAGTTTCCTGTTAATATATAATATATAAGTTGTGAGTGACATAAAATTCTTAATGCTGGACACTCTTGATGGGTTAATAAGTATCATGGTTTCAAAAAAAATTTTAGCTTTAGTCACCTTGAACTTTTTTAATAATTGCATTACCTATGTCTATAAATACATTTGATACTTTCTAGCTTGAAGTTGATAGAATTCATTTTCACTGATTCTGAGGAGGTTAATAACCAACAGGTCGAATGCTTCTCTGTGTGAGAGAGAGGTCAAACGCAGAGAATCCCAGTCACTCGTCATTACAGAGACAATTTAGTCATGGGCATGGCCATAAATTAGATGAAGGGGGCTCTGGAAGTGGAACTCGCGTATCTCATTTTTTACCAACATCTCGTAGGATTGTGCAATTTTCAAATGGCAAGGTGCATCCTGTTATTTAGCAATATAATTTTACTGAAAATTGTCCCATTATCTAGTATATTCGCGTGTTTTATTGAGCATTTTTATTATACTGTATGTTATGTAAGAAACTATGAGGCAATTATTTAACAAGGCGTCCTGAATGCTCATAAAAATAAAACTTTATTTAGTAATGCAATTTCAGTCTTTTAAACTGCACAATTCAGGTTTTATGATAAGATATCTTTTACTTTAGGTTAAAGCAAGGCATTAAACTGTTAAGGGTATAATTTTGTTTAATGTGTATCATGATGATGATTTAAGTTTCTTTTCTCAATTTTCGGAATGAGAATGTTTCTTGTGATTTTGAGTGTTTGTTGTTTTAATTGTAGGGACCAGGGCCAGATGCGCGAATAGTTTACATTGCTGGTGCATTTGATCTTTTTCACGCTGGACATGTTGAGGTATTCATCAATACATTTGCTGCTTGCTTTCTGCAACAACATACATGCCTTTATCTGTATGATGTGATTTGTTGATGTACCCTGTGATAAGTTTATGTTTTGGGCAAATTTTTGCATATTATACTTTTCTATTGAGTACTTCCTGCTGTTTTCAGATACTGAAGCTGGCTCGAGGGCTTGGAGATTTTCTTCTTGTTGGAATCCACACTGATCAAACTGTCAGGTTGTTGAAGTCTTTGCTGGACAGTGGTTTTTGGTTAACCCATAATTGTTTATTAAAATTGGTTGCAATTCTAGTGCTGTTTGTTGTGTAAGACTGTAGCATGATATTTTGGACAAAGAGTCACATATTTTTGTCAATATGCTATAAAATACATAGTAGCAAGACTCTACCAATATGCTTTATACTGGACAAAAGTCGCATGCTTCTATCAACTGATTCATTCTATAAATTTTTTTTGATATGTTAAGTGAGCCTTAGTTAGTCAACAATGTTGTTCTGGCATGTTGGTCAAGGGCTTGTAGATCACTTCTAGAGATATAATCACGTGTGGACATGGTTGATTGCTTAAAGTGGAATATGTTGCAATGGATGAATGTCTTGATTGATTTATACTCCCTTTAGTGAGATGTTATCTAACTTTATGCTGTGGCAAACAGAAACGTAAAGTATAATGGCGTGGCATGTGTAATGTTTGCTGTCAGCATCATATTTCAATGACTATTACAATAATTTTTTAAAATATAAATTGAAGAGCGACAATGCAAAACATTAGTATATATCATAACCAATTTTATTTGCAGATGGCTTAGTTACAAAGACTGCTAATTTTATTCTTTTATAGTTTGTTTAAAAGACACAAGAACAACTTCTTCGAAAAATTTATTACTTTCCATCTTGTATGTAACTTGTGCAAAATTTTTTTTTTTTATTTTTCGATATTTTTTAAATTCTCTTTGAATACCAAAGATTTCTTTTTCCTAGTTGTAGACATGTATGGTGAGGATAATATTTGGTTGTGTGAAATGTTCTAAATGAAACATAGGAGTGTCAATTTGCTATCTATGGTATTAAATGAATGTATTATTTGTGTTTTATCAAAACAAGGGTTCACAAGCTTTTGACTAATAGGTTACTTCTTAAAAGCAATTTTTGTCCTTCATAGCTCCGTTGTTACTTGTTACTATAATCTTTTAGTTTTTGGGTGTGTGTTTACCAGATAATTGTTTGCTGCCTTGCCATTGTACATATTTATATTTATTTTTATTTACGCAGCACATATTTAGGGTGGTATATTTGTTATTTATTACAATATTTGTCCATGCTTGCATAGTTGCTCATGTTATTTTGGTGATTGACACATCAGTACTAATAGAGGAGCCCATCGCCCAATCATGAATCTGCATGAGCGAAGTTTGAGTGTTCTTGCTTGTCGGTATGTCGATGAAGTCATTATTGGCTCTCCATGGGAGGTCTCCAAAGACATGGTTTGTGTTTTTCTTTTCATGTTTTAAGTAGTTTAGATATTTTTGTGGATATGCATAATCGTTATATTACATATTCATTCTTTATCGTTGTTTATATTTTGTTTTAAAAAAAAACTTATATAGATATTTTTGCCAGGAGTTTACTCTATACCTGTCTGAAGATGGTCATTTTACATGTCGCAGTGTACACTACTTTTTTGTGAACTTTCATTTGAAGTTTGCCATCAATTAAGGTTATGTACATTGAATGAATAATTAGGAAATTACCACAAGTGAAGCTCAATTATTATATAGTCAGCACATTTAAGCTGACCATGAAGAGAATTAGCAACACTGCAATATGTTGCTCTCTGCACTCAGTAAATCTCTGTCATGTTGAACATGCCTTTTTACTGCTGGCTGAATAATGATTTTCTAGGAAACATGCAGTTTGCCCATATGGAAACGCCAACAAGTCATTGCGTTCATAATAGGACTTGATAATGAAGTGTTGCCTAAGAGTTACTTGGACATGTTGCTTAACTTGAAAGGAAAGACATTGAAGTTTAGAATTGATCATTGGTACTGTATAGGACAGAATGAGCTGGAGGGGAGGGATCCGTAGCCCCGACCAGGCAACCACAATTATTTTGGATTGGATGGAAGAAAAACAATAATAAAAAGAAGTTACTTCATTTGAAAGTGGCCTGTGAAACCCCTGTTAATTCGATAAGGATGACATGGTGTCTTGGTTGTCCTTGTTGTCTGCAAATTCCTTGCATGCCAGGGAATAATTTTCTGGATGGTAGTGGATTTTGCTTATTGTATGTTGTGGGATTCTATCTTTAAGCTGGTGTTTTCTTCAGTGCTTCCTAATGTGAAAAAGAGGTCATGTCACTAAGCTAACGGCATGTGTTTGGATCGTCAATGCCCTACATTTTTTAAATATTTGACTTGTTTGTTACGAAAAAAAAAGTTCATGCACTTCAGCATGTCGACATGTTTGAACAAGTTTGATTCAATTATGCAATAAGAATTCTGTTTTCAGCTTGAATCTGCTTTGAATTGCTTCTCATGATAGTCAGTTCATACAAATTCGTCTCTTGAACTGCTTGAAAAGGCTGATTCCCTGTATGGTCTTGTAAGGGTTCTTTAACCTTTGTTGCCACCCTTTTATCTTGCTACAACTTGCATCTGTGTCTCCCCCATCTTGCAAGTTTCAGAAATAGTTTCCTTCGTTTGATTAGTGAGGTCATTCTTGTCACAACTCACAAGTGAAAAAATTGTTGACGACTTTTAGCCTTTATTTTTACCTGTTGATTTTCGTTTTTTAATTTTTTTTGAATGTGATTATAGGAAGCATGCAAAGGCGAAAACTGTTTAGTACAAGTGGAAGCTGAGAAAGCTCAGCAATGTTGTTCATTGTCCATGACTTTGATGTGTTGCTCTTTAGATACTGTTTTCAAAGTTCTGTCTTAGTACAATCAGCTTAGGTTTTATAGTTGTTGAGTTAATCAGAAAAATCAATTAGGCAAGCAAAATGGGTTTCTGGTTAGGCCACGTTTCATAAGCTTTGCTGTATGTTTTGATCGTCTCCAATTTTGTCAAGTCAGGTGCTGTCCTTTTTCTTTAATATGGTTACACAGAGTTCAGTTTACCTCATTTGAGATTCCATTTGGTTACTTTCTTTGGCATGTCTGTAAAACAAGAAATTGTTCATGGAAAATTCATTAAATAAGGTTAATCAGAAAGGTTGCATCATATGATATATACTACACAAATGAATATGAATTATTTTTATATTTTGTACTTCTATTTTTAATGAACTTGTGTAATTGTAATGTGTTTTGTATTTGATGATTATTTTAATTTCGATAGTGTTATGATGTTAATTAATATGATTTCAAAGTTGAAAATTCCGGGAATGTTTGTTGAGGACATTGTGGTTTGATTTAAAATAAACAAGTTTTTTGTGATCTTAAGGACCAGAGGTTACATATTATAATCACTATTTGTAGAGTTGAAGATTGTTAGTCAAGAGAGAATTCTGTATTTTTTTACTGATAAACCCCTTGTGCCATACTGACTGAATCTTCACCCCTGCAGATCACAACCTTTAACATTTCACTTGTTGTACATGGTACTGTTGCAGAAAATGATTTTCAGAAGGTATTTTTTTTGAGTTATCTTAACTTCTGGAGTTATGCAAATTCACAAAGCTGTTTCTATTTTTCTATTTTGCAGTCTTCTTACAACGAATCATTCTTTAATAGGGTAAAATAAATTCTTATGCGGTTCCTATGGAAATGGGCATATATCAG
This sequence comes from Piper longum, assembly GCA_032619315.1. Classification (NCBI taxonomy): domain Eukaryota; kingdom Viridiplantae; phylum Streptophyta; class Magnoliopsida; order Piperales; family Piperaceae; genus Piper; species Piper longum. The sequence goes on from JAVDBV010002763.1 coordinate 7,350, forward strand.
CAACTTGAAAGTCCTTTAGACATCACTACGACTACAATCATTAAGAGGATCGTAGCCAATCATGAAGCTTATCAGGTTTGTTAAGCTCCATTTCCCGCTTTTATTAACATTTTTATAGAAAAGAGGTGTTATTATGCACTTGGTGATTATAAAGCGGCCAAATAGGAACAACTGCCTGTGGTGGGTGTACAGGCCTGGGAAACATGGCTCTTATCACATAAATATCCTGGATCAAAATGTTGATTTTACTGTCTCGAGGACTTTTATCTTTAGCACTATTATCTGGTTGATTTTTCTGTCCTTGAAACTTCAAATATATAGGCCGTATTTGCACAATCCAACTTTGGTACGCACTCAAGAGGATTTCTAAATTCCTAACTACTCTATCTTTATGTTCATAGCTGTAAACTATTCTTTTCAGGAATTAACCGTCATTCTTTTGATCTTTTTTTTTTATCTGTCGAGGATTTCATCCCATTTGGCAGATAGTGTTGCCTATTTTCTTGGTTAAAGTCAATTGTAAATGGATTGGATTAATCATGAAATCGTTCAGCAAGATGGACCCTGATATAATTTACCGAAGGGTATCATGAAGATTTAACCCACTTTTGTGTTCTTTGGAATGTGAGGTTTGACCAAGGCTTGTCTTAGAATCTGACATCAAACATAAGCGCGGATTACATTATGTATAATCTCTCTCTTCAGTCTATGCCTTCAGATTGAAGATATTTGTTTTTCTCCTCATTTTGCAGAAAAGGAATGAAAAGAAGTCAGAAAGTGAGCAGATTTACTATGAAGGAAAAACTTATGTTTCTGGTGACTAATGCCTTCAGATCTATTTTGCTTGGTATTCATCTCTTCTGGGAAATATTCCGCCATAGTTACATCTAACACTGGATACCGGTTTTGGTCGAATGGAAGTATAGTCTGTTAACAATTGGAGCCAAATGCACTAGTTCATGTACAGAGGTAAAATTTGTTGGGGAAAATTTTTCTGCATTAATTTCCCCACTCTTAGGAGCCGGCCACTATTGTTTCTTGTCTGATATCTTTGTACTTGTTAACAATTTTCTAACGACAGGTTAGTCGATAAGTGGTTATTGATTGAAAAGAAACTGTTCTCACGACCTTACAGTCCTGCTTGAAGCCTTTTTGTTCAAGTCTATGACGAATGTGTTATGAGAAACGTAGTACTTACTCTACTGCTTGCAAGATGAACTTTGATCTAGTCTAGATGACATAAATCGCAATGGTATACGAAGTTCTCTCTGTTGATAAGTAAATTTTATCATGAGGTTAGAATGCAGTTAATTAGGAATTTGGGTAGGTTTCTTTTCTTTTAATAAATGTTTTCATGTTGTGTTGCTGAAATATACGACAAGCTAGTGCTACTTGGACATCTTAATGTTATTTTGGGGTGGCTTATGGTACCTCCTGGTTTGACATGGTTGCAGCTTATTACAAGAGGACGCTCGTGTCCCGACATGAATCGAGGGGGTAGAAATGGTTGAGTATAATTTAGCAGTTTTGAAGCGACAATTTTAGTTGACTTTTATCATGCATCATAAATCCTTTACTAATAAGGAAGTTCATTTGCTCTGAACTAATTACTAGTATAATAGTAATTTTTTATAATCATGATTTTGTACATGAACTGGCTTCTTGGAAGAGACGGCATAACTTGTAAATTGTTATTATTATTATTATTATTATTATATTTTCTGAAGAGATGAAGTTCTTGAAAAGTTACCTGCTGCTGACTAAAGCAATTTAGAAACTTTTCATAATTACGTTGGGGAGCCATTGATGCTTTGTGAAACTTGTTTAAAAAAATCCCTAATTTGTCATATACTTGTAGTAAATTTCTCATATAGGCTCTTGGTTTCAAAAAAGAATTCTATCAAAAACTTTAATATTAAATGTCGTAATATATATTTTTTGGTATAATAATTATAGAAAGTGGGAGAGCGTAAATATCGTGTTTTGTTAAACCCATCATCCGCCAATATCGTCGTTAGAAGTGGGAGATTTTATTCCTAATGCAAACTCGGTATATTTTGACGGAGACAAACGTGAGAATTGATCAAGAATTTAGAGGGGGAGAGCTTGCAGAACGGAAACAACTAATAAGGGCCACTAAATTTTGGCAATTCTCAAACGTCCAGATGTAAGCAATTAATAACAAGTGCTTATTTGTGATCTGATCTTTATAAATCCTCCATCCATTCTTTTATGTTTTGTGTTTGACGTTAGTTAATAATATTGGAAGGTTGAGAAAATTCTCGAGCGGCCGCATCTGGCCTCACTTTCCAGCTATATAATTTGGTGCCCAAGAGGAGCCTTTATCCTATAAAAAAAAATTCGCCTGCATTTGAAGAGTTTTCTTCCTCGTAGCTTGTTAACATGGCCAGCTTTTCTTCCCACAGATTTCAGAGTTGTTTTCTGCTGTTAATCGTCATCATCTTGGGTTATGTTAATGGCTCTCAATGCTCATTAAATTTGTTTGTGAAATTTCGCTCCTTTTTTCTTACTGTTGTAATTATAAAAAATTCAATATGATAATATGATGTATCTTTCTGTTGCAATGCATCTTCTGCATTGGAATGTAAGTCTCCTACTTTCGGGAGACAACAAAGTTGGTTGCTAGCATAAATTTTTAATTTTGCAACATCTATATATATTTTGACCACTAAAATGTGCTATTTGATGTACAAGCATTAATCTGATCAGATGGTACCATGAAAATGCTCATGAATGTCTAATTAAAATCATGTTCTCTGTAAACAAATTAAAGAAGACAACCACGCCCACCTGATAACCAAATTTTCATGCATGTACAGATCTAGCCACGTGCATGCATGGCGAGCTGCAAACCAACCAGCTGCATGAGCTAGCAGATATGAAGCCGGTGCTTAATGAGCAATATTACAAGGTGAATCAAGGCCGGCAAAATGATGTATAGCAAGTGGCGAAGAGCGGGGAGCCATTCAAAGTTTGCGGAGAATGCAAATGTTGCCCACAGAATGGGAAAGGCGAGTGCAAGAACAATGCGCCCTGCTGCTTCAAGATAGTGTGCAACCCTCCCGGGAAGCCCTTCGGTTATTGCTCTTTCATGCCCTTCGCTTGCGGTTGTCAAGACTGCAAGAACTGATTCATCATCACTTTTCTAATGTTACTTTCTTAATTTCTGCTTGAGGCTGATATTGGTCATCCTAGTTGGTTATAATAAAGCGCTGGGGATGCTTGTTTGTTGATTTTGATCAAAATCAATAATGCATTCCAGTTTTGATGTAATTTTAATAATTAAATGACATGTATAATTTATTGAATTTTTTGAATTAAATATTCTATATTAATCTCTCCCATTCAGTGTTTATGCATGGTTTTAAGTAAGAATCGAGATTGTACGATCTGCCGCCTGCGAACCATTCCGCGTTTATGGCATGGACAAATTTTGTTACTGGGGAAAAACGCCCTCCATGGCTGCTCTGGTCTCACTCCCTTGTTTCGATATAAAAGGCTTTGGCTTAAGCAAAAAAATGGTTTTTAGCTGCTGGCAGCGAGTCCAGCAGCTGCGTGACTAGGTTTCGATTGATAAATAGTAGTCGTGCAGTTGTCGGAGAAGTCGATCGGCTTACTGGAAATTCACGGCAAATGTCAAAATTAACGACGAGATAATTAAAATGTATTATCAGTGACAATTACCGTAGAGACAAGAGAGGAAGGATGAGAAAAGATAGGGCAGACAATATTATGAGGCCGCTACACAGTCTCATATTTTTAATTGAGGGACACAGAAGTGAGAAATGATTAACAATTTATTGGGAGAAAGCAACTGATGATAGGTGCCACTAGAATATTTGAGCAATTCTTGCCGTCCAAATGTAACAACAGCTGCTCATTAATCATCATCCATCCTTTTATGTTAATATTGGAAGGTTAATATAATTTTCAAGCGAGATCTGTGTGTACTTGCCCAACTATGTATATTTGGTGCTCAAGAGGAGCTACCTCTTACTCTGTAAAAACAAAAAAAAAAGCATTTGAAGAGTTCTTCCTGCAGCTAGCTACCACCATATCATACTTCTCTCCACAAATTCCAGACTTCTTTGCTGTTGTTAATCATTGTCATCTTTGGTACGTACGTGTGTATTGCAATGCTAAATTAATCCTCGCTTGTCAATGAAACTTCGATCATTTTCTTATTTTCTTTTACCTTATCGATGCCATGTAATTAAGCTTATAAGAGGTTACAAATCACATCAACAGTTCAAATCTTAAAATGCTCAAATCCATGATCAATTATTTGATGTCTGGTACGTTTAATTACCATTAAAAGCTAATGGATGATAAAATTATATATGAATGACTATAGTCATTGTGTTCTCCATTGAACAAGCAACAATTCCACCTGATTAATATACCAAGTTTTCAATATGAACAGGTCTAGCTGCGTGCATGCATGGGGAGGTGCAAGGCAACAACCAACAGGTCGAGGTAGCAGAAATGAAGCCAGAGATGGATGAACGATATTACAAGGTGTATCTACAGCGAGCGACAAAGAGCGGGGAAGAGTTCAAAAAGTGCGACAAATGCAGGTATTGCCCGCCGAAAGAGAAAGGCGAGTGCAAGGACAATGTGCCCTTCTGCTTCACTAAGTTCTGCAACCTTCCTGGCTAGCCTTCTGAGTATTGCGCTCTACTGCCCATAAGTTGCGATTTTCATGACTGCAACAACAACTAATTGCTATCTTAAATTCTAATCCTTTTTACTAACTTCTTGATGCTGATCATGATCATGATCATGAGCATCATCTCTAGTTGGCTAATTATTATAATTAATAAGGAACTGTTGATTTAATTTGTTTCTGATTGTTGTAAATATCAGCCAGTTTTGTTGTAATAATGGTACGATTTATTGATTGACGTCTTTTTGAAGATAATATACTTTCGAGCTCCTATTTGTTGAGTGCATGGTGCCTAATAGGGAGATTATATATTATGGTACAAATGACACAAACAATGAAAAACTCAAAAAAAATTAGCAAGGTTTGACA
>JAVDBV010002766.1:0-12877 GCA_032619315.1 Piper longum
CTTCGCCAAGGAGTGGCTCCTCCTCAAGCGCAACTCCTTCGTCTACATCTTCAAGACCGTGCAGCTCATCATCACCGCCGTCATCGTCTCCACCGTGTTCCTCAGGACCAACATGCCCACCGACGACGAGGCCGACGGCGGCATCTACCTCGGGGCGCTCCTCTTTGCCATGATCGCCAACATGTTCAATGGCTTCGCCGAGCTCTCCCTTGTCATTGTCAGGCTCCCTGTCTTCTACAAGCAGAGGGACCTCCTCTTCTATCCGCCGTGGGCTTTTACGCTGCCGACGTTTCTACTCAGCATTCCCATTTCCGTTGTGGAGGCTACTGTTTGGATGATCACCACCTATTACACTATTGGCTTTGCACCCGAAGCTAGCAGGTATTGCTGCTCTTTCCTTTTTTGGCTAATATGATTTTATTTTATTTTTATTTTTTCAACAAGTGGGTTCACGTTCTTGACAGGTTCTTCAAGCAGTTTCTGGTGATCTTTCTGGTGCAGCAAATGGCTGCTGGAGTATTTAGACTGATAGCAGGAGTTTGCCGGACCATGATCATTGCCAACACTGGTGGTGCACTCACCCTGCTGCTCATTTTCTTGCTTGGAGGATTTATTCTACCTAGAAGTAAGAACACTCTGTTTGTACATATAATCACCTGGCTTCACATTTTTGAAGTTGATATTAATTAATGATAATTGGGTTGTAGGTGAAATTCCAAATTGGTGGATATGGGGGTATTGGATTTCCCCACTTTCCTACGCCTTCAATGCCCTTGCTGTCAACGAGATGTTTGCTCCTCGGTGGATGAATCAACCGGTAATTAGATAAAACCAACGGCATTATTATATATTAAAACCTACAAGAAGTTGTTTTTCATGTTTCCATTGATTTTCATGGTGCTTACTTTCTTACTGTTTTGAATCTCCTAATAATCTAGTCCTCAAGGGGAGATAGATCTCTGGGCTTGGCCATAATGGATTCCTTCAACGTGTTTGCTCATCGTTACTGGTTTTGGATTGCAACGGCTGCTCTATTGGGATTCACGGTCCTCTTCAACGTTCTGTTCACCTTGGTGCTCATGTATCTCAATCGTAGGATTTCTGTCTATTTTATGCACACATCTATATTTTGTGTCATTTAATTTTCAAACATTTGTCAATCTTATATGCAGTTGTGAATTTTGTTTTGATGAACAGCACTTGGAAAGCCACAAGCTGTTATATCTGAAGAAGCAGCTTACGAGATGGAACAGAGCCATCATCAATCCAATGATGACTCGAGCTTCAAGAGAAGTCCTGCTTCACAATCTCTATCGGCTAAAGATGGGAACAATACTCGTAAGCAGCTCTCCTACTACAGTTGCTCCCTCATTTTCTTCTATATATAAGACAGGCTTGCATTTGCTATGTTTTGGTCTAGTGGTTGCTTGACGTCTTCGATGAGTTGAAACTGTGCATATTTTCTTCTTGCAAGCAACAATTACTAGCATTCATACTCCCATGGAAACGGCCAGTTACATGGTCTTGTTAGGAAATATTTTTAATGCTATTAGTAATTAATATGGAAATAAATATAGATTTATATACCTTATGTGGATTTATATGCCAGGTCATATCAATTGACGCATTTCTAATGTCATTGTAACTTGGTATTTCTGAAAATTTGTCTCGTGCTTGATCATGGCATATTTCTTCTTCCAGGAGAAATGATGCTTCGACGAATGAGCGGCTTCGCCTCTGGAGGTTTGCATTACAGTGCTGACAAAGCCCTTGATGCAGCAACTGAAGTAGCTCCAGAAAGAGGAATGGTGCTTCCATTTATTCCTCTGGCCATGTCTTTTGATGATGTTAGCTACTTTGTTGATATGCCTCCGGTATGTACTTCTTCTTCTACCATCAGCTACCAAAAATATGTCGGAGGCATGGATCTAATTTTATTTTTCTTCAAGAATTCTCATTTTCAATGATCAAGATTATAAGTTTATATAAAATGTGAGAGTTTAATATTTTACAGGAAATGAAAGAGCAAGGGATTACTGATGATAGACTTCAATTGCTTAGGGGGGCGACGGGGGCCTTTAAGCCTGGTGTTCTTACTGCACTAATGGGAGTTAGTGGAGCCGGTAAAACAACTCTAATGGATGTTTTAGCTGGTAGAAAGACCGGGGGTTATATTGAAGGAGATATAAGAATTTCGGGTTTCCCCAAGAACCAATCTACCTTTGCCAGAATCTCAGGATATTGTGAACAAAATGACATTCATTCACCTCAGGTCACTGTAAAGGAATCCCTTATCTATTCTGCATTTCTTCGTCTTCCTAAAGAAGTCAGCAAGGAGGAAAAGATGGTAAGATTAATTAAGAGTATCAAATTTTGTTGATACTATATAATACAATAATTTTACCATACTTGCTAGCTAGGTAAGTGCTGATTTTGAAGCTCTTAAGAACTGACAGTGTATGCTATGCTTTTAAGAAGGTATTCACTGACCAAATGCTAAAGCTTGATAGTCTCATGTGCTAGGTATTTGTGGAAGAAGTGATGGATTTAGTAGAGCTTGATAATCTCAAAGATGCAATAGTGGGTCTTCCAGGAGTTACTGGGTTATCAACAGAGCAGAGGAAGAGATTGACAATAGCTGTTGAACTTGTTGCAAACCCATCAATTATATTTATGGATGAGCCAACATCTGGTCTAGATGCAAGAGCAGCAGCAATTGTGATGAGGACCGTTAGAAACACAGTGGATACTGGTAGAACTGTCGTTTGCACCATACACCAGCCCAGTACTGACATTTTTGAAGCTTTTGATGAGGTAACTGGTGCTATCAGCGCAATGTGCATCTTATGAACATGATTAAGCAAGAATTGCAGAATTTTGGAGTTAATATTTAAAAAGTGTCTGAATGCTAACTCAACTTTCATTTACAGCTTTTGCTTATGAAAAGAGGAGGACAAGTTATATATGCAGGACCCCTGGGCAGGAACTCCCAAAAGATCATTGAATATTTTGAGGTATATCCCTTTCTGCGCAAATTTTTCATATTGCATCCATTCTTTCACTCATTTGGATGCTACCATTAATATTAGTGTAAAAGAAACTTCTATTTTTTCAATTAGGCTATACCGGGTGTTCCAAAAATCAAAGAGAAATATAATCCTGCTACATGGATGCTGGAAGTGAGCTCAATTGCTCTTGAAGTTAGACTTGCTATTGATTTTGCCGAGTACTATCAGTCGTCAGCTTTATATCAGTAAGTACTTGAAGCAGTTATTGGTGGCTTGGATATTATTAGATTATATTTGATACAAGTTCTTAATGTGGGTTTCTTAACAATTTTGTGCTCTGAAAACAGGAGAAACAAGGCTTTGGTAAAGGAAATCAGTACACCAGCACCAGGAGCCAAAGATCTTTATTTCCCCACAAAGTACTCTCAATCCACATTTGGCCAGTTCAAGTCTTGCCTTTGGAAGCAATGGTGGACTTACTGGAGAAGTCCTGATTACAACCTTGTTAGATACTTCTTTACACTGACTTGTGCTCTAATGATTGGCACCATTTTCTGGAATGTGGGAACTAAAAGGTAAAGGTTTAATTTGTTTAAATTATTAATCTGTCGACAATTGAAGTCAATAGAGATTAAGAAAAGTAATTTGAAAACAGGTTTATTGAGTTTGTAACCATATCCTATTGTATTTGATGTAGAGACAATGCAGGAAATCTGAACATCATCATTGGAGCAATGTATTCAGCTGTTCTGTTTGTGGGTATAAACAACTGCTCCACTGTACAACCAATTGTTGCCATTGAGAGGACTGTTTTCTACCGCGAAAGAGCCGCTGGAATGTACTCGGCATTACCCTATGCACTTGCACAGGTAACCAACTACATGGACGCTATTTTTTTTTAAAAAAATCCGTGTCAGTGGGAGATTGAACCTCAACTTTTACAAGTTGGTAGTTAATTGCTTGCGTGTATTATGTGCAGGTTCTTATGGAAATCCCGTACGTCTTTGTCCAAGCAGTCTACTACACCCTCATTGTGTATGCAATGGTGAGATTTGATTGGAAACTGGAAAAGTTTGCCTGGTTTTTCTTCATCACCTACTTCACCTTCCTCTATTTCACATACTACGGTATGATGACGGTATCAATAACCCCAAATCATCAAGTGGCTGCAATCTTTGCTGCCGCATTCTACTCACTCTTCAACCTCTTCTCCGGCTTTTTCATCCCCAGACCAGTAAGTTTTATCTTCATTACTCTTTTCATAAGTTAAATTACCAAAAAAAAAAATTTATAACCATATATCAGGTTACGGTCATTTACACTTACTTTTCTCCATGGTTAAAAAATTGGAATATTAACCACATGCGCATTCTGGTCTTTTTGGACTTCGGATTATGATAAAGAGAACGAAAGTGTGAAAAAATACACTTTTTCATTTGGTTTATAAGAAATTGTGAGGAAAAAAATTGTTTGCCATTATGAAGGAAAATCCCTTCGTAATTAGTTTTTTATGAAAAATGTTCAGAAATGAGAGGAAGTGAAAATTATGTTATATGATTTTTTTCTTCTGTTTAATCAAACATATGAGAGAAATTGAGTAGAAATTTGATTTTTTTTTCTCGCATCTTTTTTTTTTTCATCTTCTCACTATCCCAACAGCCAGTAGATCTCCACTACTTAAACATTAGTGTAGGCTGCAGTCGAGTAGATTATAGCCAAATACACAAAGTAAGAAATAATTTGTCGAAAAGTGTTAGTCTTTTTATTGTCGACATTATCTGTAAGAACTAATGAATAATTAGAGAAACACAAATAATAGTACACACTTATTCTTAAAATAGCAAAATTATCATGAAGATATTTAATGGGTGGGTGATTTGCATGAATGTGATTAACTGCAAGGCCTCTTCTCTATAGAAAATAAGAGACAAATTACTTGGCATATCATATGCTTATTTTTTTATAACTGCAGAAAAAAAGTCTAAGTATGAATAATTGCAAGCATATAGGACATTTTTTTTAGTGGCATGAGCTACTGTATATAGATCAACACACAAATAGGAATATGATGCCACTATATATATATGTGATGCTAATATTACCATACATGATGCTACTTCTTGCAGAGAATTCCAAAATGGTGGGTCTGGTACTACTGGATTTGCCCAGTGGCATGGACTGTTTATGGGTTGATTGTGTCTCAATACCGTGACATTTCTCAGGTCATTGATGTACCAGGCGAAGAGCGGCAGGCAATCAATTCCTACATAGAAAGCCACTTTGGCTTCCGAAGTGATTTCATGGGGCCTGTTTCTGCAGTCTTGGTGGGATTCACTGTCTTCTTTGCTTTCATGTTTGCTTACTGCATAAAGGTCTTGAATTTCCAACAGAGATAGAATGTACCAGGGTCTCAAAATGGCAGGCCAGCTTTTGTTTTTGTTTTTTTTGGGTTCTTTTTATTATTTTGTAATGTGTTAGGGTTCGGAGCGGGTTATATATTGAGCATATTGTATAGGAGAAGATTAGAGATATAAAGAATAACCATGCAGGGAAGAAATTTAGTCGCTGTAAGTGCCATATGCAGTTCTGTACGTACTAAGGAAGACAACACTTCCTTAATTGTACATGCATTTATTATTGCATAATTTTAAATTAAATTTAATAAGACCCCCTGTAAACGAGTTATAAGGGTAAGGGTTATATCTTTTCATCTATTTATTCTTAATCTCAAAGATGAAATTAAATTAGGGCAATCCTATTTGAATATAGGTGGCTGTGGTTAGCGAAAGTGCCAATCTAATTTACACTTTAAATAGATTGACAACATAAATAATATTTATTATTAATCTATTATAAATGAGATTTTACTTATGTGAATTTAAGTTGTAAATATAGTGTCAATCCCTTTTATCCTTTATTTCTTAAGTTCATAAGCCTGGGAATTAATTAGAGATGTTTAATATGATTAACGGACTTGTAGTATTTTTTTGGCTAAATAATATGTTGTATAAAAATTGTAAGAAATTAAATCTCAGTAACCCGTTTAGGTAGATTCACAGTCCAGATTTACAAGTTTAATTGAAATTGTCCGTCATTAATCCATCCCCTTAATTAATTTAAGGTTCTTACATGTAATTGTCTCTTATAACAACAAAATCAACTTAAAATATATTTTTTTAATTAGGAGTATTATTCTACTTTTGAAAGTTCATTATCATTTTTTCCCCCGAAGCTAATGTGTTTCACTATATAAATTTGTTTTACGTAGTTTATTGATGTTTTGGGAATTAATTCGCACCCCAATTATAATTTCTATATTTTATTATTATTATTAGTATTCTGAACTGCCGACGGTTCGCTATGGTGTATAATAGGATTGCGCATAATGTGGCTAACCTTATCGGAACCATTTTCTTTTCGAAGCAAATCGACCAAATATTATAAAAGCCGAGTCTGGAAGTTACACAAAGGGTATCACAAGACCGAAGACATAAAGTCAAGACAGCACCCTTTACTCACGGAAACCCGTTCCAAAGTCGAGCTGACCCACGTGCACCTGGGTAGTTCATTTGCCAACTCAGTAAAGCTTTGCTAAATTAGGTACAAAGTCAATCTTAAAGATGATAAAATTGTAAATTGCACTATTGTTGCATATCTTATTTATACCTCAAAATAAGTAATAATTTTAAGAGATTTATAACCCATTTCATTTAATATTTATCACTCAATTTTAATCTTGATATCAAACTATGACTAGTAATAATACAAACCCATGTCCCCATACTAGGATCGTCACATTCCATGGGCTCCGTGTCACTCTCTCTAGTGCTCACTCTAAATGACACCCACTCTATGTGACTTTCTCTCTGATCCTTACAAGATTTTTTTCGGGCTTCAGGTTATCCTGTTTTTGGGTGGGAGTGTTAAACGAGCGAGTGAGTTGAGCTCAATTCTCGGCTTGAATAGTTCGAAGTTCATTCGAACTTGACTCGAGGACAAACGAGTTTTGATCATACATACTTGAGTTTAACTCGAAAATTTTTTACGTGTTCGAGCTCGACTCGAGTTTAAATAAATTTAAGCTATTTAATTTTTTCGAGCTCGAACTCAGCTCATTCGTGAGTTTGAAACCGGTTCAATTAAAAGTCATAACTCAATTAAAAACATGCATTTTTCATAATTTGAACCTACAACCTTGATCAAAGGTTAATGACTTAAATACCTACAAGCTCAATTATCTCACTTCTTTGTTAGTCTATTGTAGATAAATAAATATAACTAGTTACAATTAAACTTATTAGTATATATATATATAATATAAAAATATATTATTATATTATTATATCGAGTCGAGTTTAAGTTATAACCAAGTTGAGTCGAGTCGAATACGGCTTTACTCAGCTCGGTTCGTAGGATTCGAGTTCGAGTTCAAATATTTAAATGTCGAAGTCAAAACGATCCGAACGCCTAATGCTCACGAGCTGGCTCGCTTAATTAGCAACCCCAATCTTTGGCATCCATTCCTAAGTTGTTCTCTTTCGGAGACAACAAGTGAAGATTTGGGCTATCCCTCATTTACATTTGCCAGTTGAAAGACTGAAATATAGGGAATATTGAACCTTGGTAGAAAGTTAGATTAACTTTGGATTGGCCAACTCCACAAGAAAAGAGAATTGTATGTATGCAATGGACACTGTCCGTTGCAATCGAGTTACAAAAATTTAGTGGTTGCAAACCCGTTGCAATGTGATCACAAATTTGCAACCGTGTTTAGATAGACGTAAATTTGGCCATAAATTTGGGGTCACTGAAAGTTTTTTTTTTTTTGCTAGTGTTTTCTTGTAGAGAAAAGGGAAAATGAAATTCTTAGGGAGGAAATAGGTATTTGGAAAAAATTGAAAAATAACGTGTGTGTATATATATATATATATATTATATTTATGGCTCATATAGAAATTAAGTTTATTGATGGATAAGTGTTTTCCAAGGTTTTATTGCTATAAAGGTTAGTTAAAACTTTTGAAACAAGTGACCCACTCACGTGCTTGTAAAAAGACTAAAAGCTTATCCCTAAGTTTGCGTGCTTCCTTCGGTGTACGGTGTACATATCTTACACATTAATTAACATTGAATTCCTTTACAGCAGTCTCTCTAGATCATACAGCTGCATTTTTAGCTTCCTGGCCACAAGCTTATGCTTCAAAAAAATCGACATTTTGTCAATTTTTTACTGAAAATTTTATAAGAATAGCTAATCATGAAAGAAGAAAATTGAGGATATAACATTAACATTTAACAGTGGAATTGCCCATAAAATAGGTAACTAAATACAAGTACAAGTGCACCTTGTAACAATATATTATTGTTCTACATATTTACGCAGATGTAATGATCAATAATAAACTACGAATACCTTAGGAGGAAAATGAGAAGCAGATATTTGTCGCAAGCCCATAAACATGTTTAGTGTTTGCTACAAAATGTTGAACACGACTCATGCAGCTGCAGTTTCGTCAATATGATCCCCATGCAAAGAAGCCATGGCCACCACGGCCAATTTCTGCAAATTTAACTTCACCACAGTGTCCACAAACATCTTGGTGTCATCTGCATTGTTCCCATCAGGAATATCAACTATGTACGACTCCAACACAATAGTATAAACATTTGATTGATCAACACCTTTGAACTCATTGACGGATGTCACAGACCGGTAATTCTTGAGCCTATGCTGCCCCCCCACCACGCTAAAGCTCATGACATGCTCCTCCTCGTCCACCATCTCCAACTTCTCGACGCTGGTCGAGGCCGGTAGGCCGGATATGACCGTGACCTCGCGGATTGACCCGACGTCGCCGTGCCCTGCTGTCATCGAACAGCTCTTGATGAAGTGCTTGTACCTATGTGGTCTGTCGAAGCTGCGGACGAGGGGCCAAACGACGCTCGCCGGGGCGTCGATTTTTTGGGCTATGAGTGAGGTGCACGTTCCCTGTTTCGGCTCCGTTGTGTGGTGTGCTCGAATGGTGGGTTCGAGCGCGGCGAACTCGTCTCCGGTGAGGCCTAACTGGTGTGGCTCCATGGTTGCTCTTCTTTTTCGGACGGAGCGAGGAGAGGGAAGATGAGCTATAGGTGTGGCACATCGATAGGGTCGAGTGTGAAATGCTTGGTTATGTATATGCTCTCTTTCCCAAGTGGACATCACAAGAATACTGTGATCTTAATCAAACCACTGGGGATGATATGAGCCAAAATTTTTGGGTCGTCTTGATAGAAATATTATTGGCTACGCCAAAGAGAAGCCCTGAAAACGCCACTGGAACTAAATTGGAAAGAATCAGGGATATATTTGGAAACTTTTGGTTTTTAAAAAATAACAATCATGTGATTTTTGTTGGGCCTTTGGGCTCCGAAAATGATTTTGCATTAAGCGTTACAGTCCTATTTTAATTTAAAAATTAGTTTAAAAGAATAAAATATTTCCTTTAATATGAACTTGTATGGGCTCGTAGGAACAAAAAAAGGCTGCCTTCTGAAGAGTGTTTAACTTAAATTTGAGTATTTATAAACACATCCAAATTATATTGGATCTTATTAATTTTTGAGATTTAATAATCTACCCCTTAAATTAAGAAATTTTGTTCGTCGAATTTTACTTGTGGGCAATCTAATCCATACATCCAGTCTGTTATGTTAATTTAATGTCGTTTGTAATTAATGGACACAAGTCATCTTTTTAAAAATGTTAACCTAAATTGGCTTATTCATTATGTCACGAAAGTATCAAAATTTCTATAAAATATAGAAAGTGTCTCCCAAAAGAATTCAGCCTAAAACTCTTACGACTTTACAATTTTAGCTATTTATAAAACATTTAGAATGTCTATTAAAAGAATTGAGTCTACAACCACTATGGACTTTTCAATTGTTACTCACTTAAAAAAAAATTAGTAGAGTAGATCGAGTCGAACTGAGGTCAACTTGGGCTATCTCGACTTTGAGGCAAGCCCAAGCTTTTGGTGAGCTATATAAGCTTAACCTAGGCCTAGTCAGTTTGGTAACTAACTCGTTGCTAATCCTAAAAAAATTTCATCACCTTGCTCCAACAAAATTTACATTATTGAGAATTTCCATGGTAAAAATCGCAACATATTATTATTGAACATCCACAAGACTGATGCCTTAAAATTTTCTCTGAGATTAATAAATTCGTAAAAAAAGAGACGTTTTTCTTTATGATTGACATCAGCTAGCGTCCATATTTTTTATCAGATCAAAGAGAATTTGCTCATTTTTTCCCCCAGCCAGACAAAGTTTCACCAATATCCGATTATCTTTATAATCTCATGACTAATATATATATATATATATATATATATATATATATATATATTAAAACTCGTGATTGGGTGTGCTATTTACGTTGAAGGGGCTTTGTTGGATTAAATAATACACACTGAAGTTTGAACACTATGAAATGCCTTGGCATTGTTCAAATTTGGTAATCACTCGTTAATTTGTATAGCAAGCAAAACCAGAGAAGTCTAATCCTTAGTTTGATGCAACTTGAAGTTTTGATGAATCTTCAAGTGGTACATTTTTTTATTATTTTGTGCAATTTTAAACAAAAACATTTAAATCATAATAAGGCATTTTTGCCGTTGAAAACGCCCCACCGATCATGTGCCACATTACTGCATGGCGAGATCCTACCCATTAAAATGTATGCCACACGGCACACGCTTACATTCACGAGGATTCGAAGGGTGTAACTCTGGCAGTGTAATCTAAAACATGTCCTCTTGTTTGGTGGAGAGGATTTGCTATAACATCCGCGGCTAAAGTAGCGGTTTTATCATTGGCCGTAATTATCATAATTTATAGAATAAAATTACAAATTACAATTTTTTTTAAATTACACTAATTGATGAGATTTAAAATAATGCAAAACTTGATACAATGAGGACAAATCTTTTATTCTATTTGGTTAGCATAAAATAAATATAAAATATATAAAAATTTCAAATTGTCAACCTTATTAAAAGTAATATTATATAATATTTTTAAAATAATAATAATACATTTTTATTGTATTTTTTTATTGAATTTAATCATAATTATCATTAAACGGGCCATCCATGTGCTCTCTTATTTACAAAATTTTGCAAACCTTTTTTCTTATTTCTTGAGATAATTTTTTTTAAAAATAATTGTATAGAGAGAGCACACAGGTAACCTATTTAGAAGTAATCATAATTAATTTATGTTATTTCTTAAATGTAACCATATTCTATTTAGACATATAATGATTTTACTTAGTATTATTTATTATATAAAATATATTAAATATATCCATTTTTAGTAAGTTTAACTATTTTAAAATTTAATGTAATTCACAATAATATCATGTCAACTAAATAGACCTTTAAAATCACCTTCTTAGAAATCGTTCTCCTTTGAATATGTGCTCAGGAGGGAGATTTTATTCCTTTGGAGTCTCCTATTCAAAATAGCCTGAAAAATTTACGCAAGTTTTTAAAAACCATATCCAAATGGGGCTACCACACCCTATACATATTGATACATATTTTCCCCCAGGGTGAATACTAATATATTTCACACAATAACAACTTTTCTCCTTTATGGGTAAACAAAATGAACTTAACTTCTACAAGTTGCTTATATTTCAAAACAGAAAAAAAACCCGCTTCTTGTTTTTTTCCCCCTAAATCCCTGCTCAGGAGCTTGTGAAATGCTTCTACCAATTGTATTATCCATTTTTTTGCAAGCTACACAAAGTAGAGCCGCGTCAATAATCTGTTTGCACATCTTTCAAGATGAATCAAAACTCAATGACCTCCTCTTTGTGCTTATTCTTTCTGCACCAAATGCTCCACATCTCCAGGCTCCAACTCTCTTTCCCAATAATCTAATCCATGTTAACTGATGGGATTTTAATACATAAAATTCCCAAATACTATGTTTAATGTTTGGACAAGACAAACAAAAAAAAATAAAAAAATACATGACACACATATATATTTAATGTAAAATCTTCAAAATAGAAGGAAAACCACAAACCATTCACTATAATCAAATAATTGACATACACATCAGGCAAAACCGGTACATCATCTTTATTAATCTCCAATTGGGATACACATCAAATTGGGAACACTCAACTTAAAAAATTTCCAACTGGGATACACATCCAATTTCAAACACTCAACCTTTAACTGAAACACACTCTAATTATGAATAATCTCCAACTGGGATACACATCAAATTATGAACACTCAACTTCAATAATCACAAACTGAGATACACATTCAATTAAGAACGCTCAACCTCTAATTTGAACACATTCAAATTAGGAATAATCTCCAATTAAGATACACATCCAATTGGGAACACTCAACTTTTAACTAGAAGACACTCCAATTAGGAATAATGTCCAACTGAGATACACATCCAATTGGGAATACTTAACTTTTAACCGGAACACACTCCAATTAGAAATACACAACCAGGCTGGCACTTCCAATCAAGCTTATCACCTACATATATATAAGAAAACCGTTAGTAACGAGTGTTACCGGTCCAAAAAATAACTAATATCAAACTAGCACAGGAGAGCTAACCCTCCCGTTGAATAAAAATCATATACTTCCTCAAGAACTCTCGCAAGGGCATTAACGGGAGCCGTCGCCCTCGAGCGGCAGCGTCCCCTGTCAATCTCATTCTCTTTCATATTCATCTCATCTATTGCGTCTTGCATCAAATCTCATTCTCGCGTCTAGCATCAAATATCATTCTCGTTCATCTCAGCCCTCTACAACCTCCATATTACTCCTGGCCTTGAGCCGAAGGCC
>JAVDBV010002766.1:12897-25720 GCA_032619315.1 Piper longum
CCTCGAGCGGCAGCGTCCACCATCAATCTCATTTCTCTTTCCTTGGCCATCTCATCTATCGCGTCTTGCATCAAATCTCATTCTCGTTCATCCTAGCCCTCTACGTCCTCCATATTACTCCTGTCCTTGAGCTGAAGGCCGAGTACTCTCAGGCAGTCGCCTTTAGTACCATTTGAACCACAAGTCCAGACATGTGCTGTACTAAACAGTACCCGTAAACCTCCACGTTCTCCGAGTGTGTGGAACTCAAATGCGGAGTTAGCAGGATCCCTCGGGATGAAGTGGGTCCTTCCAACATCAACCCGAAGACGAACACATGCCCTATCTGAAGACATGACCGCCTCCCTCTTTCCACCTCTCACTGAAAACATGAAAACTATATATATAGGCCTGGGTAGGGAATTTAATATAATAGGCCAGAAGGCAACTTGTGGTGGATCATGTTTTCGAAAACATACTCGAGGGATCTCATCCTCGAGGGTTATTAATCTCGAAAAACTGTTCTGCAAAATGGCCCGAGTTAAATGGGATCCAATAAAACTCCACTTAACCCGTCCTGCAAGTAGAAAACCAAAATGCGATAGAATAAAGCGTAAATCAGAGACGAGTCCTAAACGAACCTGGTAAAAGCTCCAAGCGTACCATCGTGCCTAGGCGGCGAGCTCCTACTCTGTACCTACACATCAAAACGAAATACTAACGCCCGCTAACTACATGATGCACAACTCGACATGATCATTACACACTACACAATCAAACATCCATAACAGTCAAATAATCATAATATAAAAATAATTTTAACTATCCTATTTGTACCAATTTTATTATGTAATTTTAATTTACGTTACAATGAACTGACTTGTTCAACTCAATTCACCTCGTTCGATCGCTTAACATTCATTCACAATTCATCAACCATGTCACTTATTATTTCATCAGTAATTAAGCCTTAATTACATCAATTAACAAATCCTACCATGTTGTGCTAACACTCACTAACTTCAGATAATCAGATTAGAGGTAATTATACCTCGCATTGTCGACAATCAGCGACGGCTAGGGTTTCGGCATGTGTGCATCTCGAACCTCGAATTCGGCGCTCAATGGCATCGAAAGTTCGATCGGGTTTGACTGGGTGAACTCCGCTGAAGGTCCGGTGAATTCCAGCGAATTACAACAATTTTGATTTTCCGATGGGTTCTGGCGGATTTCCATGGTTTTCCGGCCACTCTCCGGCGGTTAAAAGGCGACAATCGCCGGTGGTGTCTATTGGTCGGATTGGGGCCGTATAGGGTATCATCGGAACTGTCTCGACGAGCCCAATGTGTCTGTGGTGTCAACGCAGCCGACGGAGGCGGTGGCTCACTGAAAAATGCCAAAAACAAGGGACGGCCGCAAGGGTGGCTAGATCCGGCCGACTGGGGCGGCGATCGGCGGCGCTTTGGTCGAGGAAGGTAGGTGGGTGGTCGGTGACACCGAGGCGACCACTGGATGGCGGCGACAACAGTCGCCGGCGGCAGCATCGACGACGCGACCACAACGATGCTTCGCCCTAGCCGGGGCGATCCAACGTCTCGGGGGCCGGACGGTGGTCGGGGCCGGTCGGGGCGGCACGGCAATCTTGCGCTGGTACTGGGCAGCGACGAGCGGCGGTTGGGCGGTGCTAGGCGGCAGCGGCGCATAGGGGAGGGGTTAGGGTTTGGGAAAGGGGGAAAATGTCGGGAGGGGAAAAAACTTCTCAATGGCAAACTTGTAAATATTACTTGACTCGACTCTGGCTCAAGTTAAGAATAATATCTAAATTGAAATAAATTCTAAAAAAAATCCAAAAAAATTGGGTAAAACCCCAGAAAATAAAATAACATACAATGTTCAAATGTCATGCTCTATAACTACCCAAACTACCTGCAATGCGTCCTAACACGATAACGACCTAAAACTATTTTTACGTTCACAAAATAAACTACATGTAACGTGTCCTAACACGGTAACGACCTAAAAACTATTTCTACGGTCACAAAATAAAGAAATCTAAAATCATCGACTGTATACTTTCATATATTTTGATAACTCATTCTCTGCTCAATCATGATGTTATCATCACAAATTTGGGTACACACGACCCCTCATACCTCATACACGCGATTGGCATCGGCTCAGTACACGTGTTCCGAAATATACTCAACTTGAACCGACGGCTGAACCGATCGGCTAACGACTATAAACCGTGACTTAAATCACGGGTTTTACACTCCCTCCTCAAAGAGGGAGGGAGAGCTTCACTGTAAAACCTCACAGTGAAACTCAAATAACACACTTTTCAGTTGCACTCATTTTCACTCTCAATTACACATGCACAACTACACATATATAGGAAAAGAAAACCAGCCACAGAGATACGAAGAGCCAAACACTAAATACACCTCGTCTTCTACAATTCTTCTTGAATTCTTCATACATCTTAGAATAATATTTTGTCTTTACGATTTTTCATGTAGTTGTATGTCATCTCACATTCATTGTATGATGAGGACCCTAACAATTCTCCCTTTCCGAATCATATGGAATACACTAGGGTTGGTTTCACTATTCTTCACATGGGAAAAAGATACAACCCTCTCAATCTCCCTTTCTCGCCCCATATGTGAATGCTTTGAAAAAACCTTCACTTTGCATCACTGGTCGAACACCAGTCAAACTTGATGTACCATTATCGATCACTTGTCGACCACCATCACGTGAGGAGGAAAATATCTCAACAGAAACGACAACTCAATCTGCTCAAGGGTCTTACCTTTGGTCTCGGGAACATAGAAGTAGACAAAAGCAGAGAGGGCAGAAAGGAAACCAAAAATGCAGAAAGTTCCAGCAATAGAAATGGCTTGGGCCATAGATAAGAAGGACATGGCCACTAGACCACTGCTCACCCGGTTTCCCACTGCCCCAAGTGCAGAAGTCAAAACACAACATATAGGACCTATTCCAACAGAGAAGAAAGCAACATTGCCACAAACTGCTAGAATTGCCATTCCAATCCCAACTTCCTTTGATCCCCATCCATGGTGCATAGAAGACAATGCAATGGCCGAGCCAAACAGGCACACAGTCATTCCGATTGTGCCCACATACACTGGTGGATTCTTCCCTACTTCATCAATCAAAAATATTGCAACTAAGATAAATGATGTTTCGGTGAATCCAACAGCAACTGTTGCTGCAAGTAGTGCTCGATTGCTTTTTATTCCTGCATCTCTAAAGATGGTCGGACTGTAGTAAACAGTTGCATCAATGCCGGTTATCTGTCGGAAGTATTGAATTCCCAGTCCGGTTACAAGCATTCTTCGAACAGTGGATGAAGGCTTGAGCAGTTCATACGAGACACCCTTCTGTCCATAATTGTCATACCCCAGCTGCTTGCACAATGTCAATCAGTCTCTGCCCCGCTTCCTCATTCCCAATGACTTTTAACAGCGCAGACCTTGTTTCTTCCACCCTATTCTGCACAACCAACCATCTAGGAGACTCTGGAATAACAAACAAGGCAAGCCAAATAAAAACCGAGGGAAGAATTCCCACAGCTAGCATCACCCTCCAGCTTATATGTGGGGAGAGCCCAGAGAAGGCATAGTTAGAGACATAGCCTAGGAGGATGCCCAGGTTGATGAAGATCTCAGGGAAGGAGGTTAGAGCGCCGAAGCCAATGCCAATGCCTGCTAGAAACCTGCCCAGCATGAGATACTCAAAGGAAGGTGCTGCAGCCATGATTGCTGCACCTATTTGGAAAACTACGGCTGCAAGACCCATAGTCCATTTCCTACCAATGGCATCCGAGGTTCTCCCCCCACCCAAGCTTCCTAGAAGGGATACAATGCTCAGGCATCCCACCAGCACTTCTTCTTGTACTTGGGAATCCTCATGAATTAATATGATCGCACCACTCATGACTCCAACATCTGCATATTTTTAAGATCAGAGGAATGCAAAATTAGGTAGGAAAAAAGTTGAAACATGGTGTTCTATATGCACTTCAACATTATGTAGTTAACATGGAACGTGTGCCTTTAGATGAGCTTCAAACTTCGGTATTAAAAATGGAAAATGCTGTCTAATATGTAATTCAACAGTAGGTAGAAATAAGCATGCAAAATGCTGTTTCAGATCAAGCATTTCGACCTTAGGTAGTCAAGGTTGAATAATTATATGCTGCTATAGAAGCAATTTGGCATTATGTAGTAAAAATGGAATGTGCTGCTTTAGATGCGACTCCACATTAGGTATTATGCAATTGGACATCAGGAAGCAAAGATGGAACATGCTGTTTTAGATGCATTTCAGAATTAGGTAGTAAAGATAAGAACATGCTGTTATATACAGATGCCACTGTCATTATCAATACAAAAGCACTATCAATCACATTGTGCCATTCAAATTGAAGACTGGAAATCATCACCACAATCCAAAATCAGCATGGAAGATAACTTTATCCATTGCCACTTCTTACCGATAAAATTAAATATCTCAGCCATATATATATATACACCAGGGCCATCACCCTCCCAATTTTCACAGCAGGATCAGGAAAGAAGGTTGGGTCAATATAGTAATCAAAGCCATCTGAATCACTCGAGAGAGAATCTGATGCAGGGCTTAGAATCAGAATACAACAAACTCATCCAAAGAAATAAATAAACTACTCCCTAAAACATTAAATACTTTGCAAAAATAAAGTTAAAAGTACATCTCCACAACTAAACCTTCACATCATCTTTCCAACCACAGCATACATATCACCGTCTTACTTACAGCAAAGTACTTGCTATATATACCAGATCAGAATCAAAGAAAGCAATACGTAGCAATTCACAGAAAACAACCAAAGACTTCCATATTACCGTATCAAAGAAGCACAGAGTTCAAAGAAGCAAAGATGGCACAGGCAAAGATATAATTGTTGCTGCTGATACTGCTTGAATCATCCCCTCCACCGTTCGCATCCGCCGAGCCGTCTTCACCATGATGAGATCCTGCTTTAGTGTACCTCCGGTGGCTCCAGAGGGAAAACGAGGACAACCCATTTCTAGTTGGACCTTCCTCGCGATCAGGGCATGGGGATCGGCCATTAGTCCCATGCCACCACCTGCTTGAGCTCCGGTTACATAGATGTCTCTGAGGAGGGGGGAAGAGGTTTTCCGACATTGACTGGTCCGGTTCAGAAAATGTTGGGTTGTTTGTGTGAAGACTCCAAAGCGTGGTGTCTGGCTTTGAAACTGCCGAGAATCCAACCCACTTGCAGTTGGGTCTCTGCCATCTTCCTCTTCTGTAGGCTATAACCATGGAATCTTGTTTTTCTGATGTGCAAATCATAAGTAGGCACGTTACAAGATGAACGGGTGGGGACGGGTTTGGATCATTCCCGCGAGAATCGGTTTGAATTGTTCCAATTCAGTTGTTGAAGTCGACTTCTTTAAGAATTCAAAGTTAAAAAAAAAACATAGTTAAATTTAATCGTTAGAATTGATATTTGATTTGGTCGATTCAAACCAAGTTAGATCGTTGCCTAAGCAATTCATAAAGGAATATACTATTCGACGATAATTTTCAAATATCCTTTGAAATATATTGACTTTTGAAAAGATAATTTAAATTTTGTTGACATAAAGAATAACCTACGTAATCTAGACTAATAGAGCTTTATATCCATAAGCTATGCTTTTTATTTGCATTAATTTAATGGGTCTTATTATTCAAAATCTATACAGATAAAAAAAAATAATTATAAAAGTTTAACTCAATTTAATATTTTTTACTCTTTCATCTTAATTATCAAAGTAAATATAATAAAAAATAATATTAAAAAATTAATTAAATAGTAATTTTTTTAAAATCTAAAAATAAGTCGTATTGATATTAAAATTGATGAAATTTTATGAATTTCGTAATAAATATTATTTTGTGAGATCCAATAGAAAATTAAAATTAATTGTATAGCTTATTATAAACTATTTGAGGTATAAATCACTTTAATTTTTCCCTGTTAAAGGGGGGATTTCAGGCGTTATTCTTTTGTTATTTAATTATGGCAGTTGGATTTCATCGGTAGGCTGAAATAATCATCACCAAACTTAAATCATTACTTCTACCCAAAATGACGAAAAAAGATAGCCTCATGCTCAACCCGGACTCCACAACCGTGATTTTCCTCGCTCTAGTGCCAGCATTCTTTTCCGGCCTTCGCCTACGGAGCAATGCATTGCTTGGATCAATTTCGGAGCCAACAGGTCAGTAGTTTCGGTGCTGCTGCAGTGCGTTGCTGGGATCCAAAGAAGAAGACGAGCCATGCAGAAAGTAGGCCGGGGAGCAGTCAGGGGATGCTGCGCCGAACGGCCTGGGATCAGCAGGAGAAGCACTCGCCGGCAGGTGACTGCTGATAATGCAGGACTAATTAGAATAGAAGGGAGAGAATTCATTAATCATGGCCCTTTCAAAGAAAAAATATTAATCATGATCGTTGAATTTCGTTACAAGGTTTGTATTAAACCAATCTGTATATTTGAGCTCTCTCCCTCTCTCTCTCTCTATATATATTTGGAGTATGAAGTAGGCATATAGATGTCGTTATATATAAGATATATTATTGGCAATGCGGCGACGTCGTCAAAATGGAGCTCCTATTTTGCCTCCCAACCAGACGTGCCTCCCTCTATCTCAGAGCATTATTCGGAGGCTTTAGTGCTTCTTCTCCATCCCCTCCCTGACCTCCACTTCCCTCTTCCTCAAATTTTTTCTCTCTTTCCCCTTCCTCCTCCTCCTCTTCTGGGAGGTAGTAATCTTCTTCTTTCTCCTCTTTTTTTGGGGTGCTGCATTTTCTTATGTTCTTGTTTTTAAAAATTTCTTTTCAGGAAAACTTTTCTGGGTATGAATTGTTTACAGATTAATGTTCAGCGGTATGAGATTATGGGTGGACTGTTTTCGTTTTAATCTTCCTGCATTAGCTTTCTTATTAGTTTTAGATTGTTTGTTCTGTGTTCCATTAGTTTCATTCGGTGGCCAAATTAAATGGAGCTGGGTATATGATAGTCCTATATTCCAACATTGCGATCTTATGACATATGAATATTTCTTGGCATTGAGGGATCTTATGAATTTATCAATCGGCTTGTGTTTTGCAAACGGTTCTAGCTACATGTCAGGTGATTTAGATCATGTACATATATTGAATATAGCACCATTGTAATCCTTTCAACAACCTTACGTGAACAGTATAATGATGGTTCTTAGTTTTGCTGTCAATCTTGAAATAATGCTAGCTCCTGGCTAGCTTGTATATTTTGTGAATTCTCATTCGAATCCAGTGTTTTTGGATCATTCATTCAGGCACAAATTTAATCAACAGCATGTCAGGACCGCTAGAGCGATCCACCAGACCTGGTGAGTAATATAACAACACTAGTTATAGATTTGCCACTGCTGTCCCGTGACAAAGCACTTTGACACAAAGCCGTGACAAAATTTTGAATATCAAATATGTTCATATCGTATTTCTTTGGGATTCATTTCAATTCTGATAACCTGATTGCACTTTGATTTCTTGTATTTACTCTTTCAAAAGCTCTTGATCCATCAGGTCATCACGATGCGGACACCTCCGAGGATGAAAGGAAAACCAGGATGGCATCTCTCAAGAAGAAAGCTATCAGTGCCTCCACCAGGTTTAGGCACTCTTTCACAAAGAAGGGAAGGAGAAGTAGCCGAGTTATGTCTGTATCGAGCATTGAGGATGTTTATGATGATGAGGAACTTCAGGCTGTTGATGCTTTTCGCCAGGCTCTAATCTTGGAAGAATTACTTCCTGCCAAGCATGATGACTACCATACTATGCTCAGGTTTGTATGATTTTATGATCACATATTTCGGTTGATCCATCGATGGCCTTGACATCTAAGTATTGCATGATTGCGAATAAAATTACCACATCACTGTAGCATGGGGCATACAACTGTATAATATTTTCTCATTTGTAATTACATAAATTCTAGTTTAGGATTCATGTCACCGACACCCTATCAGGTGGAAGAATATGAAGACAACGAATTCGGATGGCGTGACAATTTGAAAAATGACATAAATTTTTTAATAAAAGGGCAATTTGGTGCTGTACAAAGGCTTTTCGATGTGCTGAGAAACGGTCCGACCACATAAGGTCTATTTTCAAGAAGCATATAAATTTCCTTTGGAAATCTTCTTCATAAATTATATTTCTTAGAGCATTAGAAAAGCAGGAAATTGAGTCTTGACTTATGTCATTCGTTTATTTGTTTGCTATCTAAACAATTCGAGAAAAAATTCAAAATTTATGCCATTGACTTTTTTATTTTGTATTTTTCCCATTTTTTCCCATTTCATGACAAGATACGAGTTTGTAAGATATACAAGTGCAAAACCAAATTGTATTTTCTTAGCTATTCTATGCTTATATACAATATCTTGGTTGCAGGTTTCTGAGAGCTAGGAAATTTGACATTGAGAAAACAAAGCAGATGTGGTCAGACATGCTCCAATGGAGGAAGGATTTCGGAGCTGACACAATTTTGGAGGTAAAAAAGATACAAATTCAACAATTCCTTGGTTAACATTAATTTTCACAAACTACCCAAGAAAAAAAACTAGTGGCCATCTTCTATGACTGATTTCTTGAAACTTCAATCCTGCCATGAAAAAGGATTTTGAGTTCACTGAAACAGATGAAGTGAGAAAATACTATCCACAAGGACATCATGGTGTAGATAAAGAAGGGAGACCTGTTTACATAGAGGCACTTGGAAAGGTAGACCCTGGAAAATTGTTGCAAGCAACTACCATGGACCGCTACGTGAAATACCATGTCCAAGAGTTTGAGAGAACCATTGTTGTCAAGTTTCCTGCTTGCACAATTGCAGCTAACCGGCACATTGATCAGAGCACAACAATTCTGGATGTCCAGGGCGTGGTATGTATATAGTATGCGTTTTATTTCTAGTCTCTTACATTACAAGAGAAGATTTTTTTCACTCTCATCGTGTTTAACTAAAGTTTTAAAAATCGAAGTGGTTACTTTATCTAATTTACAACTGGTATGAAATATATTTTGCTCAACTGGGTCAACCTGGTTCTACCAAAATTATACTCGTGCTGGTCGGGTGCGCCTATGTTTGTCCCAAGGGATGGCAAGAATATTATATTACCCCGAATAAAAAACCTTGATCGTCAAGATACAGATATAGGTGCTAAGGATTTTTTTTGTTTTACTTTGTTTTCTCTTGTAATTGCAATGTCTGATATGCCAAGTGATGCATGCTCTAGGGACTCAAAAATTTTAACAAGTCTGCAAGGGAACTCATTACTCGTCTCCAGAAGATCGATGGTGACAACTATCCTGAGGTGAAATACGATATTTTTTTCAATCACAATACGTAGCTTGTTGAACTCAGCCAATGATAAAGGAGGATTGGTATCAGTAAAGGCATTTGGCCATTATCCTAAATTAGTATCCATAATCCGGGTCTCTTTCACGTGGAAGAAAAAGAAGAATAGATAGCCTATTTTGTTTTCAATCAATACTTTTCTGATGTTTAAACATACAATCTAATGATGTTTTGCACAGACCTTGAATCGGATGTTCATCATCAATGCTGGTTCTGGCTTCAGATTGTTGTGGAACACTGTAAAAAGCTTCCTTGACCCCAAAACCACTGCAAAGATACATGTATGGTCAGCTATCCGGTCATGCTCACAATGTTCTAATTCTAATCATACATTTTAATTTCATGTTACGTAATATGTTTGAATTTCAGGTGCTTGGCAACAAGTTCCAAAGCAAGCTGCTTGAGGTCATTGATGCAAGGTGAAGGATTTGCAATTTGATTCTTTATTCATTGCAAAGCAAATTCTGAAAGCTCTATTAATTACAATGTTTTCTCTCCTCTGAAGATACTTAAACATGTGTTCTTAAGAATAATTACAGATCATCTTCATGTATTTCAGTGAATTGCCAGAGTTTCTTGGGGGTACTTGCACTTGTGCAGATTCTGGTGGTTGTTTGATGTCAGATAAGGGTCCCTGGAATGATCCTGATATTTTGAAGGTACTAACTGATGAAAATTTTCATTTCTATATATATATCTGGTATTGCCATTTATTGATATTTACATTTTTTTTTTTTGTTGATGATAGAGAGTTCACAATGGAGAGGCCAAATGTACAGCTAAAAACTTAATCTTTTTAGGCACTGATGAGAAGATGTTCTCAGAGGATGAGATTGTATACCCCAAGGTAAAATTCTTTACAGATTTTGGATTCAATTACTGAAAATTTTTTTATTGAAGCTTCTTTCTCACTTACCATGTTTTTTAAATGCGTTTTTATTTGTATTTTCAAGGGCGATGGATTTGTGGAATGTGATGACAAGCGGGTAGCATCAGGGAAAATTCCTCGAGATCGCATAGAGCACCCACAATTATCTCCTGTTCGTGAGGAAGTAAGACTCTTAAACATGTTAGCCATGTGATTGTAGACATGTATAATCTTTTTCTTCTTCTTTATCATCCAATTCCTCCAAAAGAAGTTAGAATTGATATCAGAATTACATATTCTTTCCCTCCACTTCAAGTGATATACCATATTGATACTCAGCTACAAATTCTTCTTCAATTACCATTACCCTCATCCAAATAATTGGAGTTTGGGGTTTACCTTGTGGTCAGTTTTGCAAGTTCTCACATTCTACCTTTCTCTTTTCTCTTGCCCAGGTTCCAAATAGCCATGGCAGTTTTGATAGCTCATACGAAGGAAATGACTATGTTCCCATGGTTGATAAGGTGGTGGATTCAAGCTGGAACAAAGATTTGCTGGATGAGAAATTGTCCATCTGTAAAGGTTTGCTCTTTGTTATTCAAGTTCTAACATTGTTGAGTTCTTGTTCCTTCCATGACCCAATTGAGAATTCTTTGCTGAAGGTATTTATGACATAGTTGATGCGAGCAAGAACAAAGATGATGGCAAGCCCCCATTGTTTACTGGAGTTATGGCCCTTGTTATGGGCATTGTAGCCATTCTTCGTCTGTCAAGAAATATGCCCAAGAAACTTATGGGAGCACAGTTGCCCTGCAATTACCCAGTTTGTTCTGCAGATTCTAAAGTTAAGAAAGGTGCTAACAAGTTGTCTGCTATCTCATCCATGGAGTATTCCTCTGTCCTTAAGCGCCTGGGAGATATGGAGGAGAAGTTGAGCACGCTCATCACAAAGCCTAATGAGATGCCTTTTGAGAAGGAGGAGAAGTTGAATTCTGCTGTCAGTAGAATTGAGACGTTGGAAGCAGAGCTTTTGGCCACCAAGAAGGTACTATTTCATCCTATGATACATACTTTTTCACCACATTTATATGTGAAATATTTTTCTTAAGTTCTACAAAATAAAGGCTTTTCTCCACACTCCAGATAAATAGAGTGGAGAACGCCAATTTTTGTAGCGGAGAATATCTCTGATTTTCT
This sequence comes from Piper longum, assembly GCA_032619315.1. Lineage (NCBI taxonomy): Eukaryota > Viridiplantae > Streptophyta > Magnoliopsida > Piperales > Piperaceae > Piper > Piper longum. The sequence goes on from JAVDBV010002766.1 coordinate 24,424, forward strand.
TTTTACATTTGGTGACTTATAAAAAATGTGTAGAAAGTTTTTTTCACTATATTTTTCTTTACTCTATTTTTTCTACGTTTTAAGATTGGGGAACACGTGGAGAAAGGTTGGAAAATTAGCAATCCTCCCCTTCAAATATCTCTAAATATAATAAGAAATATAGAACATTGGCATGTTGAAGACATGGAGAAAAGTTTTTTTTTTTTGGAGGGTCTAGTTACTTCCAATAATGTTGTATGTGTGGTAATAGTAAAAATAATGCATAATGACTTCTGGATGCATATGCGCCTGATGATTAGCTGCTTATCATGGAAAGAAACTCCCATTATAGCTATTAGATAGTATTATATATATATATATATATATATATATATTATTAGAGAGTAAAACTTGAAATCTTAGCAATCTTGTGTTCTGCATGCAGGCTTTGGAGGAAGCATTGGTGCAGCAACAGGAACTTATGTCTCACCTTGAAAAGAAAAAGAAGAAGAAAAAGAAGTTTGTAAGTATCATATACTATTATACATGAACCCTAAGACATCATTTATTAAAAAAGCATATTGTAATTTCTAACCACTAATTCTTGAGCAGTATCGGTTCTAAATCCGAACAAAAGAAGAGGGTTAGTGTCCGAATTTGCATCTAACTATTTAAAATTGTCATTTATAATTATGTAGATTTCTATTTGAAATCTATGTTCTCAACAACTTTTAGATATTATGTAGTAGAAGAATTATAATTTGTAATGATCCTTGAGGTTTTAAATTTGCTATTTAATTTCCAACTGTTCTCCATTTTTTTTCTGCAGAATCCATTTCGCTGGTGAATGCTGACAAAACTGTAAATTGGCATAGCCGATCGCACAATGTCTCTGCAAGTGGCTGCTATCTTCAGTGTTCTTTAAATTTGACAAGTGTTGGTTGAAGATCATTTAGTCTTAACTAAGTAAAAGGCAAACCCACTCCTGTGCATGGTATGCTGTTCGTTTTTGACCTATACTTGAAGGTCTTGTCACATTCAAATGATTTTAAAAAATCAAACTAAAAAGCAAAACTTGTTGTCGATCCGATATGGCCGAACCCAGATATTAAAATAACATGTTAATACTGTACTTGTTATTATCTTATATGATTTTTAAGGGTTTTTGCATTTTTTCTATAATCTTCTAAAACAATTTGCCCTTGCTTATTGCCAAACTTTGTGGGCAACATGACCCCACGTCTTCTGAGACATGTAGAGCGCAGTGTGGGTGATGCCCCACGAATTTAAGTTTCTCACAACCGTTGTAAAATGAAAG
>JAVDBV010002767.1:0-10565 GCA_032619315.1 Piper longum
AAGATAAATAATTCACCATAGATGAATTTAGGTCGGCTAATTAAACGAGTCAGCTCGTGAGCATTTGTCGCTTGGCTCGGTTTGACTCGACTCGAAACTCGACATTTAAATGCTCGAACTCAAATCCTACGAGCCGAATTTGAGCAAAGTCATGTTCAGTTCGACTCAACTCGATTATAACTCGAATTTGACTCGAACTTAACTCAAACTTGACTCAATAAAATAATATAATAATATAGTATTATATTATATATATATATAATATACTAATAAGTTTAATTATAACTAGTTATTTTTATTTATTTATAATAAATTAGCAAAGAAGTGAAATAGTTGAGATGATAGGTATTCAAGTCTTTAACTTTTGAAGAAGGCTGTGGGTTTAAATCACCTCAATTGCATGTTTTTAATTGAGTTATATTTTTAATCGAGTCTGTTTCGAGCTCAAGCTCGAAAAAGTCAAACAGTTTAAATTTATTTGAGTTGAGTCGAGCTCGAACATATATGTTCAAAACTCGTTCAATCACGAGTCGAGTTCGAACGAGCTTCGAACTATTCGAGCCGAACTCGAACACAAGTCAAGTTTAACTCGCTCGCTCATTTAACACCCCTAAATAAATTTATCGGTCTTGAAAAAAATAGAAACAGACAATTATAAAAACATTGTTCATAATTAGTTCTAATTTGTCTTCCAAAGAATTTATTTTTATTACACTAGCTCAATGTTTCGGGGGAAGAATAGGAAGGGAATGAAAGTGGGGACATAGGTTGATGTGAGAGGGGACATTAATGGGAGAGTGGTTGGGGGAGAATATTGGACTTGGTATCATCAAATCAAAACTAGACCTTCTCTTGTCCTTCTCCATGTTTGGTGCTAGAAAGTTTGGCTCATGCCATCAACCTCTTTTCTTTTTCTGTTTTTTTTTTTAATTTCTCTGATTCAATGATAGATAGATAGCAAATTCGATTTATTTCTATCTGAATGCGTTTAATGGTGTACAGCTGCTGATTAATGTGTCTATAGCTACAATAAAAACTTATTATGAAGTTTACTCGAAAAAAAAATTTTAATTGAGCAATGAATAAATATACTAATCACTGTTCCATATATATTGAATGTACTAGTTTAGGAGCTCACATTGTGAATCTTAAATTATAAAATTTATTTATAATATACTTCGTCTTTTGATTGCACCATCTACTCTTATTAATTTATTAATTGATTAAAAAGAAAATGAAAAGTAATAAGTTTGACCAATTGAAATATAACAAAGATAGAAATAATTAACAATTAAATTATTATAGCCTGTCTACTCATCCAATTAGGATAACTTTTAAATAATTATCTCTAAGATAATAAATTTTTATTGTCTATTTCATCATTTAACAAAAATATTTATTTATAAAATTAAAATTTATCTGGGCCACGTGTGAAATCTCCCCTAATCTTATTTTGCTAGTGCATATATATAATATTACATAGGGAGAACATACACAACAAAAGCAGAACCAGAAGAATATTTTGTCACTTGTCAAGTGCCAACCCGAACCAAGAGTTAGATGCAAGGCTGTAAACTGCTAAGTTATGGCTCGATTAATATTATTTACCATATATGTTAACTATTTCATATTATTAACCATAACCGAATAGTTAATTGAATTCACGAGGTTCTAACATAACCAAATTTTAAATGTTTTGTTATAAGTTAGACCGTCAAAATTTGGTTAATAGAAAATTATATAAAGCATAAAATAAAAAACCTCCACACAAAATATATAATATTTCTAATATCTAAAATAAAGTAAATTAATATTATAATTATAACAAAAATAAACTTCAATATCTTAAGCTCCAATCATTACAACAATTTTATGCAAACGTACTTTAAAAAGAAAAAAGTCCATATTTAAAGGTTGTGGAGATAAAATTAAAGTTTATTCATAAAATATATAAAATAATAATTATATTCAACGAAATTGGTTAAATGGTTCGATTAAGTCTTGTGTCATAATCGTTTATGTTTTTAATTAGCTCGGTTAAATTAATTAATTTTTTTACCATTTATTAAAATGATGAATTTTTTTCATTTTATTTATTTTATTTAAATCAGTACAATTCCTAAATTGGTACATCGGCTAACCATTTATACCTTAAACTTGGATGGACTATCAAATCATACTGGCATAAACATAAAGTTATTTAGCTTGGAGATGGGCAAACGGACGTCACTGGCCTTGACACACACTATGTTCTTGCTCGTGGCCCTCGTGACGTCTCCCCTTCCCCGTAGCTTCTAACGTGTGATGTTAATTGTCGTGCTTTCCTCCCTCTTCGTTTTTAGCATGTAGTGGCGCTGTTATTTGGTTTAAAAGAAAAAAAAAGTGAATTGCACCTCGCCTAATATAGTTTATATAAATTATATATTTAATATGAATTATAATAAGTGGGACCCATAAAATGAGATTTATATGTAATATAAGCCTCTTAAGAAAATTAATTAGTGTGATAAAATATAACTATTTTTTCCTCAAAGTAATGAAATAAATATTTATACAAAAAGATGTCAATTCATTTGAAATTGATTACATCAATTTTTTTAAAAGCGTTAGACTATATATAACCTAGGTTGATTTATTAATTAAAATTCTTATTTTTATTTTCTCAGTATAAATATAAGAGATAAAAAAAATAATTATACGTCAACTGAAATTCATTGCAAAAATTCCCAATTAATAAACACAATAGAAGGATTTTTATTTGAGGATTTATGTGTTTTAGAAATACATGATCATGTCAAACTATTTTAAATCGGATAAACTCAAATAATGCAATTTAAAAATTGTAAGAAGTTTGATTCAAGATAAAGAGATACTTTGTTGTTAATGTCTAGTATATTTTTATAATAAAAACTGAATAGTTGATACCTATAATAAATTTATTATTACTCAAAACACAAAATTTGAATATGAAATAAAAATTACTATTTTTTTACTTAAAAATTATAAATGAGATATATTTCATATTTTTATAACTTCTTTTATAATTAATTTTGTATTATTAATGCTTAATATAATATATAAATAAAAGGGAAAAAATATTAGGAGAGAGCTGCGTAGGTTAGTGAGGGAGAGGCTTAGAGTGAGCCGCCCGACCAAGTGCGAATCCCGAGATCGGGAATTCCGTATTTTTCGGGAATAAAACAAGGTGGGTCCGACTATGTGATATACAGCTGTCGCGATGACGTCATGAGGTCCGTGTCGGTTGTCCGTCGCAAGTTCGTAACAGTTTTCAAGTTCCGACACGAGGTGCCACGTCGGCCAGCGTGAGTGGGGCCCATTCGTGGAGAAGAGGTGAGGACAACTAGGTGGGTCCCGGAGAATTGGTCGGAACTTGAAGAAGAGTGGGGCATAGTTCTAGAAGGGCACGTTTATCTTCTTTTTTTTTTTTACTACATATCATATTTATTTTTAAAGAAAAAAAGTAATTTTAAAAAGAATTAAATATATTATCATTCTGTAAGATAAAGATTGACGGGTGTTTTTTGACAAAGATTGATGGGCGTTTTTCACCAAGTACATGCGTGAGTTAATGTTTATTCGTCATCATCTTTATCTTTTAATTTGCTTGTTTTTAAGCGAGGAGCTGCATATGATGATCAATTTTAAAATTATGTAGGAGAATATGGAATTAGCTTACTGCAATAATATTGATAAATGATGTGAGCAGAGATGGAAGTGCCTCTTCAAGAAAGGAGGGACAAGCTATTCACATTTTATGCGATGGCACGTCATTGGTGAACTGAAAACTAGTGAATGGTATTTTTAAAGATGTTGGGCAAAACGCCATATTTTCGGGGGCTCCTGAATAATCTGAGAAGGCCCCAGATGTTAATTAATCAAGCTCGTTGCTGGCAATTTATCCCTCTATATGTTATTGTCATGTTAAGCAAGTAGCAAATAAACTCTATATACTTGGCCTCCTTGCACCAGAGGAACTACTCCTCTACACAAATAATGCTTTGGTGATGAAGTCTCAGCTCGTAGCCAAATTATTCAATCCCGGTATTCTCTACCGTATACAACTTGCACGGCGGTCAATGGTGGCGGAGAATTGGCACAGTCACTTTGCTAGCTATAACTTAAATGACACAACCAGGCCCACTTGAAAAAGAAAACCCTGTACAAAAAACCTCAACGTCCTTGGCTGCAAACTCCTCCATCAAACTAACAACCAAACACTTTGAAAATCATATAGAAAGAGTCTTATCATTCTTTGAAAACCTCCAAAGCCCGCACAAAAAATAGAAGAAGACGTAGAGAGATGCATGACCATGCAAAAGGCCAACACCGGCGACGGCCTCTCATTGCCACTTTAAGCTTAGCCGCTCAGAAACTTCGTCCTCTCCCACTTTACAGCCTGGAGGGCATTCCCGTCATTGCACCTCGAACCGAACCACCAACGGCCGACTTCACGTGCGTTCGAAGCCGCACGTGGACGGAAACGCTCTTCCGAACGTCGACATCCCCCATGCACGGTCAAACTTGGGATCAAAAAAACAAAAAGTTTGCTAATGACGTCCGGATCCGATTCTTGTCCATCCACGCAGCCGAATCATTCACCTCCCACAAATCGGACTGATAACGGACTCCCCGGGCTTCCATTGGAGTAGGAGCACTCTCCAAAAATTTATATAAAAACATTACAAAATAAATTATTTTTAAAAAAATATTGGTCCCATTTTTTTTAGCGTTTGGACAAAACTCTCCATAATTGTAACTTGGTAACCGCTAAAAGTTACTTTAGAAGGTTTTTTTTTGCCTTTTTTATGATTATAAATAAAACAATTTTGATACAGAAGTTTCTTAAAATTTTATGCCGTTACAACCAAATGAACGACCTATTAGTTATAAGTATAGTTGTATTCGGTGTGGACGAGTTCAGTATAATAATTAATTATAAATTGATTTGTTTATTTAAGGTTAAAAGAGTTGGATCCAATTTGGTTTGAGATTTAAGTGTGGTCAGACTTAGAGAGATCATGTGGAATTGATAAATATGAAACAGGGGAATAGAAACGAAAAAAACGTAAACGGATCCGGGCAATCACGTGCCAAAAACTAACTCGAAATCTTCAAATTTTCCTCCCGAGAAACCTGCCAACTGTATTAGGTAAGATGTACATGTACCTTAAAAAAAATACCTCATCCCCAACTTTCAAACTCCCATGCCCTACCTAGGCCCGCCCCCCAACAAGCCACAAAACCACTTGAGCAATTTATAATGGACATGCTAAAAAAGGAACCAATTTAACACTAATATTAGTCACAAAAACGTTAAAAGAAGTATAAATTAAAGTGATAGGTAAAATAAACATGAGTAAAGTAAGTAACATTTAAGATTATAAGTAGGGGTATAAAAGAGCTAAGCCTGTTCGCGAATTTTTTAGGTTCGGTTCGATTCGTGGTCATTAATTTTGTACTTAAAAAAATATTTGGTTAAAAAAAAATAAACTTGTTGAATAACGAACCGAGCTTGAGTAAAAGAGTATTTGACTTAACTCGGTTCGAAATTCGAATTTAATATATTCAAACTCGAAAAAATATTTGGCTCGACTCGTCTCGTAAATATTATTGAGGTCACATTAAACTTATAAAGTGTTTAAGAAAATTTTGATCTTATAAAGTCGAACACATAAATATTTGGTAGACTCGAGTTCGGCTAGAACTCGACTCGAACTAAATCTAAACACCATAAATTTTAAACAAACTCAATTCGGCTCATTTACTTGTTTACATTAAAACCCAGTTTGATTTATTTTATATCAAACTAAACTCAAGTACACCTTATTCAGCTCGACTCGACTAATTTACCCTAATTAATTATAAGATATATAGATCATCGAAAGTAAAGTAGCGTGACATACTCCACCTATTTAAATCGGAATTTTAAACTAAACTTCTCCCTTTCAAAGATGGACGAGACCTTTAGCTCAATATTAAAATAAAGACGGGGCATAATTACTACGGCAAACCCGCATGGGGGTGAACGTATACACTCGCTATTGTGGCATTTGAAAAACGAGGGTTAAGTTCATATTAAAAAAATATTAGAAGGAAAGTGGGGAGGGAAGGAACGGGGAAGGTGGGATCGGAGGACCGTACAGCGGTTCTGGCCGTTTTTATTATGGGGAAAACGGGCAGCTGTCGGCGGAGGTAGGCGTTGGACAGGCTGGCTTCGGACAGGATAGCAGTAATTTGATCCTCATCTAGTTTAGCAGCTGCTCTCGTCCTTTTCCCCACGTCACCACCTCAGCTCCACACAATTCACAAATTTATTTTACCACTGTTTTATATCTATATGCGTCTATTGAAAATTTCACTTAAATAGCAATTGGTTTAAAACAATAAAAAAATTTAATTAGATGGTTTCTGCACGTATTTATTTTCTCTACATAAGGGTAAATTGCTTTGTTTGTTTGTAAACTTATAAAGTCCCGACGATTCTTTTTTAATTTCGCGTCTGTGAAAAAAGTGTTTGGCTTAAACTTTACCTTTGTTAAGTTTCAAATGAGGTGTGGAATTCTCTTAAAATTGATAACCTTTGTTAAGTTTCAAAATTTGTTTTGTACCCGAACAATAACTTAAATCTTAAAGTTTATTCATTGTTTATTAATTAATATTTTAAATTTTATAAAGTTAATCAACAATGAAAATTTTTTTTCTATAACCCAAAGAGGAATAAACTTGTAGGATATATTTGCCATTGATTTAAAAACAGTGAGTTAGTCCTAACTAGAATAAAAGTTTTAAAAAATGAAATACGTGATAAATTTAAAAATGTAGCTGTTATTAAAATAAAAGCTTGATCCGTAACTTACACGTCGATTGTTTAAAAAAAAAGCATAGATAAATTTAATTTTTTAAAAATAAATAAAATTACTAAAAAAAAAGAGTAATGGAATTACTCCAAATGTTATTTTTATCATTAATAAACAAAATACAAAATTAGAAGAATGGGGTGTGAGAAAAATTTACCATGAAGGCGTACATAAAAAAACCCAAACAGGATCTCTCACAAAAACGAAGTCACGCGCGTCGAGGATGGACGCGTGGTCGTCGACAGCTGTTCCCGATTCAACCGGTTTACCGGCCTTCGCCGGTCAGCTCCCCCTCCTTATAAACCACCACCCACCACCCCCCCTCTTACCCTACCCAGCCAGCCATCACTCCTCTTCCCACCCTCGCCGGCAATGGCGATTCCGACGCCGACGACCGCGCCCGCGGCGGATAGGGTGAAGGGGCCGTGGAGCCCGGAGGAGGACGAGGCGCTGCACCGCCTCGTGGAGAAGCACGGGGCGAGGAACTGGTCGCTGATAAGCCGGTCCATCGCCGGCCGGTCGGGGAAGTCGTGCCGGCTGCGGTGGTGCAACCAGCTCTCGCCGGAGGTGGAGCACAGGCCGTTCACCTCCGACGAAGACGACACCATAGCCCGCGCCCACGCCGAGGTCGGCAACAAGTGGGCGACCATCGCCCGCCTCCTCTCCGGCCGCACCGACAACGCCATCAAGAACCACTGGAACTCCACCCTCAAGCGCAGGTGCTCCACCCTCCACGCCGCCTCGGAGCCCGACGGCGACGGCTCGCCGCCGGCGAAGCGGGCGGCGACGGGCGGGCTCTTGCTCGGCCCGGCCAGCCCCGGCGAGTCCGAGCTCAGCGACTCCAGCGCGACGCAAGGGAGGTCCTCGCCAGCGCCGTCGTCGTCGGCCTCCGACGAGCCGGAGACCTCGCTCACCCTCTCCCTTCCCGGGGTCGACTCCTCCGAGGTTTCCAATCGGGCGGCCCCGCTCCTCCCCCCGCTGCCGCCGGCGTCGGCGACGGCGCTGGTGCCCACTTGCGTCGGATACGGCGAGCGGCATGGAGGGTACAGCGAGGAGTTTCTAGCGGCGGTGCAAGAGGTTGTGAGGAAGGAGGTGAGGAGGTACATGATGGGGTTGAAGCAGAGCGGTCAGTGCTTCCAAGCGGAGGCGTTGAGGAGGTCGGTGGTGAAGAGGATTGGGATCAGCAAGATCGAGTAGGGAGGGAGGGTTGAGGAAGAACACGATGAGCAAAAAAAAAAGAAGAAATCTTCTTCCTTTTTTGTTTTTGGTATCCTTTTGGTTTTCTAAGGTCTGTACAGAATCTAGCGAGATCAAACCAGTGAAGGTGAATATAATGATGGAGAGATCAGAGATGGGCAGAACACCAAATCTAGTTGTTGTTGTTGATGTTGTTCGTGTTTCATAAGCTCTGTGTCTTGTTCACCAGAGACGAGATCAATTAGGCAAGAAACATGCATTTAACACTCTTCTGTCTTTATCAAATCCTATGTTTTAAGCTGGTTTCATGAATTTGCAAATGCAAGTTTTTGGACTAGATTAGCGAGTTTGAATGGTTTGCTGTTTCTGTTGGTTAGGATCTGCAACAGAGTTGGCTTCCAAAGGAGGAGGAATAACCATATTTTGAGTGATTTGTGGGACTAATGACTTGGGTTAGTGAGCAAAAGCAAGATATGAATGCCCTGCCCCATGCCACAAAAAGTGTGGGTGTTTTGTAACGGCCCAACTGCATAATCTTTTTTGCTTGATTCAAATTCCGAGTTGGTGGGGTGGGCGGTTTGGCTGTGCATCAGTTGCAAGTACGTATTGGGAACCAAATCAACATAACTCAAGTATGGGTTAACAAAAGAAAACGTGGCTTGGTTGTTGAGGAAAGCAAGTGATAAACCACTGAGGAAGAAAGAGTTTAAGTTAAATTTTTTTATCGTAGTTCGAGCAATGTCTAATCAATAAGAATATGGGCAGCGAAGTGAACGTGGTAATATTTCGTGTGTTGGGTACTTGGCTTCTTGAAGGGATTGATGATTAAAGGCTTGGCAGCGTCCTGCTCAAGCCCAACTTGTTCTTTAACTTTTGCCAGCGTACTACATCTCCAAACACTTGAAATCAAGCAATCGAAAGAGTTCAAACTTCGAACTATGTTGATTGACATATAGCTGATAAGCAGGGAATTATTCTACCATCACTTGTCTTCGAGGCCCATCTCAAACCTTGACCTCTGCTTTTGCATGCTAATTAGCCTCGTCACAATGTATATGATAGGAACATAAAGAGCTTGCCAAGTGAAAATGATATCTAGGAATAGAATGCACCTTAGTGAAGATACAGGAAAGTCTTACAGAAAAATAAAAGTGTCTACCAATCAAGAAGTTAAGGGAAATGCATGAAATACAGAACATAAAATCGAGGAATGCAGCAAATTTAAGCCTCTAATACCATCCTGCAATATGCACGGATTCACAAATCCGTGCTTCCAGGAAAGTTCTAGAGAAAAATTTTAAGTGTCTATCAATCAAGAAGTTAAGAAAATACATGAAATACACAATGCAACACATTTAAGCTTCCAATACTATCCTGCAATATGCATGGATTCACAAATCCATGCTTCCATGACTTGTAGGTATAATAACTATAACCACACACAGTAGAAAGAAACACAATGTTCGACAAATAATTATTTCAGCAGACTTGCAGCACGTTACAATGCTTGTTCTTAGTTTTGCTTCACTCTGTAAGACCATATGTTTATTTAGAGGCAAAGCAGAGGTGGGCCTCATGAAGAGAGATAGCATCTTCTTCAACCAAGTACATGCCATTTCTCGAGTACCCTCCTAGCTTTAAATACTTCAAACTAGGAGCACCGATCACAACCTTTTTCTTTAAGACGATTATATATATTTATTTCTAATTCTTAGCTTGTTCAATATCATTTTGCATCTGCGAATACCATCCTTCTATATGTGCCATCAACCATCTAGCAGACTCACCTTCTACACAGTGGGATGCAAGATAGAAAACAATATTGTATTACCGCATTAAGTCATGAAATCTAAAAATAAAAATGCCAAACATAATTCTAGGACTAAATTGATGGCAATGTATCAATAAGAAGATTGATTTTACATGCCCTGAAGATAGTCAAGTCTTATCACAAATGAAAAAGCTTGCAGCATTGCCTTCTTATCTATTCTATCAGGAAAACTATGTTCCTGTCCATGATTTCTTTTATTTATTGCTATTGAGAGAATTTTGGGCCTCGGCTATGCTTAAAAGAAAATGAATTGTTTTGGCCAAACAAATTGAACGATGCTCTTACCGAAACTTGAAATATAAACGTACTCACTTGTAGTTCATATATATAGCTAGCCAGTAGGTTTATGAACAGAACATAAATGACTCTAACCATAATCTTAAGAAAGTTTCCGTGTCCCTAAGTTTTTAAACTACGTACGATAAGTGCAAGCATTTCTTTTAAAAAAATCTGGGAACAATACATTTATCTCGAAAATTGAAGAAAAAATGCTCAATTCACAAAATTCACAAAAAATGAAATGAATACAACCAATCCGTACTTAATTCTTGTAGTGCCTACCAAATCAAATTTATTTACACATTACATATGCAATATTACATCTACTCTCAAACCTTATGATACTGTGATATTTTCAAGCTTTCAGCTCTTTCATGCCG
>JAVDBV010002768.1:0-10691 GCA_032619315.1 Piper longum
ATAGTGGAAGGTAAATTCATGACACAGGATGAGAAGATATAACGATAACTAAAATTATATAATCAAGAATAGTCAATGAAACCATTTTGGGTCTCAATTAGAACCATCACATATTACACTTTGGCCTTGCATGAAAATACATTTCCTCATAAAAGAATCAACAAATCCATTTCATGCATGGTAAAAAAGAATCAACAAATCCATTTCATGCATGGTAAATAAGCATACATAAGCCTCAGCTTATTATAAAAAAAGGCTATTGATGATTCTTTCACAAAATTGAAAGGTCGCTCTAGATTGTACTTCCATTAGGCTAGTTTTGATACATTGCACACACTATTCTAATCACTAATGAACTTAAATATGGAATTTAAGAATTTTTTAAATAAATGGCACCACTTTTGTGAGAATAGTTTCAAAATGCACCTGTAAATTCATAGCCCACGACCTTGAAACAAAATTCTTTACCCAAAAAAAAGAATTTTATGTACAATCTTTTTTTTACCCCAAAGTAAAAGGAATGCAATTTTACAAAAAGAATGACTGAAATCCACACGAGTGGAAGTAGAGACTTGATACGAACTGTTAACCAGTCATTAACGACCAATATCATTGAAAAGGCTAACGGCTGAGAGGAGATAGAGGTACCGGAGATCTAATCGAGGGGCAGTTCTCGTTCGACCAAACGCTCGACGGAGACGACTGTCGTCGGAGATCAGATAATTTCACGTTCTCGCTTGATATCTTATTCTGCAATAAGCAATCACAGGCAAAATGAGCGTTAATACTGGTGGCCAGAAACTGTACAAACTGATTTTTCTAACATTAAATAGCTGTATTTGGTAATCCAAACAGATTACATATTGGGTCAAACAAAAGCTAACTAGGTTTATCAAAAACTTAGTCAAAGAATTAATTGTAGTTGATTCATTTGACGTTTTACATGGCCAACCGCCATTGTATTTGCTGTATTATTTGGATTCAGAGAACAGTTTTACAAGTAGAAGATGGATGACCAAGATATGATAGTTCTAAAACTTTGCTGTTTTTAAAGGAACGTGTATGTTGCATTGGAGTCCACAACCAAAAGAGAAGGTTATAGCCTTACTGGAGAAACGTACCTTGAATTTCAAATCCAGAAGTTCTCTCTCGGTAGCAGTAATCCTGTCTGTGATCTGGGCGAGAGCTTCCTCAGCCGTGGCCGGATTCACATCTGATACAGATTTTGTGATTCCAGCCGCCTGCAAATTGTTACCGAAACGTGATAGACTGTAAGATACAAAATATAGATTGTTCTTTTCAATGAAATGAATGAATAAATTTAAAGAACATAATATATTACATGTAATTTGTACCTTTAAAATGTTAGTGCATAGCCCCAACAACTTCCCAGCTAGTTGAAGCCTCTCTTCCTCTGTATCCTATAGACATTGAAATCAAAGTTTTAGAAGAAAACATCCAATATCCTGGTTGTAAATGGACAATAAAATGGATAACCCAATACCTCTAATTGCTTCTTTAGTCTATCTTCTTCATCATAATCAACGAGAGGATTCTTCCCATTGGAGGAGCGGTAACGAGCAAGTTCTTCTTTAACGCGCGAAAGAATAATTTCGCTTCGCCGCAGCTTGGCAGCAAGGTCATCGTTTTGCGTTTTCAGCACGTTGTTCTCCTCCTGCATTTGTCTTGGGTTTTCAACCTATCTATATATCAGGCAATAAAAGAAGATTGAATTATGAGAATGAAATCAAGAATACGCATGCCTTGATTTTAGCATGATGGTGAATTCGCTGCTGGAGATTTTGTTGGCCCGATAGCTTCTTTACTTCAATTTCAAGGTTCGCTACTTTCTTTGTTTGGTTCGCAATTTCCAGCTGCAAAAAATTTAGTTTACATTTTAGTACATTCGAGGTACGTGAATAAGCTAGGAACTCTAAAAAAAAATACTTTTGGTCGGAAGAACATCTATTTTTCATAATGAAACCCTAGCTTTGTTTAAGCGAAGTCTAAATTTTAGGTTTTTGGGAATAGAAAATAGCTTATGATGCTGAAATATAGGCCTTGGAAAGTATTTTTAAAAAACAGAATTTTGCTTTGAAGATCACTGGTGACTTTGCGGTGAACATCTTGTTCCAAAATAAAAACGTAATTTTGCTCATGCTAGATCTAAATTTTAGGCCCTTTGATGTCACAGGTACCTGATGAATGATGTTTCAAAGACAATGTTCACTTTGGTAAGAACATCTGGTTTCAACATTAAACTCTGCTTTTGCTCATGCAACCCACTACAATTTGCTTTCAGAGATTAACAAAAAGAAAACCTGACCTTAAGCATTTCATTTTCTGCTGAAAGAAGAAGGTCACGTTGGCGAAGCTTCTCTGATGCAACGCGGGCAGCTACCATCTCTGCATGCTTGTGGTCTATCTCATCAAGCCAACTACAAAAAGAAGAAAGAAAAGGGATAAACAATGAAACTACTGTATGTGTAAACTTGATTAAATCAAGGTAATGATGAATTAGCAATTGATGATGATACTTTTGACGCTCCTTTATGAATGCGTTAAGTTGCTCTTTCAGTCTTGCTACTTCACGATCCTGCGTTGGAAATTGATTCAAGAAAGAACAAAAAACAGAAATCGAAATCGAAAGAAATATGGTAACTTAATACTCAAACCTTTTGGGCATATTCTTCATCATGAACACGCACTGTCTCAGCTATATTTTGAATTTGTTGATGATCTAAGAGTGACTGTATTAAGGGGGCAAAAAGTGCAAATTAAATGTAAGTGGTAATTAATAAAATGGAGAGTTCTCAGACCAATGTAATCAACAAGTATGAACACATATTCACGTAAAAGCAGCTATTTAACATTTCTAGCTCTTACCACGCAGTTGGACATATCCAGCTTAACTCCCAATAGATCACGAATGACATCATGTGTCATGCTCTCTGCAGCTGCCAATCTAGCATTCAACATAAATATCTGGAGAGAGAATAAATGATTAGACACTGACATGCTATTCATAAATCTTAAGTTGAAGCCATAGCTTTCGGAAATACTTCTTTTTGCCGACTTGCTGCTAGGGCTTCAAGTTCTTCTATTCGATGCCTTCCTGCAGTTAACTCCTCTTCCTTTTCAGAGTTTAACTGATGAGCCAAACCCAAGCCAATGCATTTAAAAGGAGAGCCAGATCCTCTATGTTTCCCTGCATTATAAGGAGACCCGGAAGCTCTGGACTTCACAACATTTTTTTCTGATTTTGTTGCTGCGGCAGTCAAAGCATTTGAAATAGTGGGAGGATCAGGTTTTACTTCTTCAGCCATGGCTTCCAGTGCTTTGAACTGGTAATGGACCAAATAAGTCAAATATATGAAAGGGAAACAACTATACTCCATGAGAACTTGCCTGTACGTTTATATAAAATCAAATTAAAGAATACCTTCTGTTTGTATTCACGAGCTTGCGCATCAGCGTGCATGTTTAATTCATAAATATGTGTTTTGCACTGGGAAATCTGTCAACCAACATTGAAAGCTTTTCAATAACAAAAGCAACAGAATCTTCCCAAGAAACATAAAACACGTGATTTAGAATACCTGGGCATCTTTTTCTTCAAGTAACTTCTCTAGAGATTTTATCCTTTCTTCAGATTCGTGGAGTTTTATCCGTTTCTCTTCTAAGCTATAATCCAAGATTGAAATTAGTAATGAAAGCAGAAGCTCCAGATGATAAGCAACTTAAGAATTGACGGAAAAAGTATTTTCTAAATATTACCTAAATTGTTGATCCTGTTCCTGTAATTCCAATATCTGCTGCCTCAGTGCCTGAAGCTCCAGTTCAAGGACCTCTCTCTCAGTTCTCTGTCTGTCAGCTTCCCCCCTCACAAGTTCTACCTAATCAACATTATAGAGTTCAAGTTTGGTAAAGAATGTGGTAAAACTTAATCAGTGTTATTTACAAAGGCTGCAGTAAAAGTCACCTTGTTTTCAAGTACATTTATTGTACATTCCAATTCTTCAACTGACTTTTCTAGCAATTTTACCTCCTCTTCTTTTTCCATACCATAAGCTTTGCTCATCTCAACCATCTAAAGAATCAAAATATTTAGAAAAGAAAAAGATAGAAGGAACAAAAAGGAAATAAGAAATTAAATAAAATGCAAATTCATAAGTGGATGCTTACTAGACGGGCTTCTGTTGCAACAGCTTCGTGTTCTTCAGCAAGAACATGTGCCATCTCCAATTGCTCTTTCAATGTATTTGTTTCTGATTCAAGGTAATCTTTTTCTTGGTTTACCTTGACAAAATCACATTTAAAATCTTCCAGAAGTTCACTCATTTTTGCAATTGAAGCACATTGGTTTAGGTTTTCATCTTCTAGTCGTTCTATCAATTTTCTTTTATCCATTATCTCCTCATGCATAGTCTTTTTATCTAATATCAGATGATCAATTTGACCCTGCATCTGATGATTTTCATCTGATAAAAGGTGAAATGACACTTGCAACTTATCAAGGTCTGATTGAAGATCAGCAATAATATTCTGATTTTCTAGCAGTTTCATCTCTAAAGTATGACATTGATCTAAGGCCAAACCAAGCTCACTGGACTTAACGGCAAGATCCCCTTCTAAAGACTCCAACCGAAACTCCATTTCCTCAAAATCATCTTTCCGATCTTTTACATTAGAAGTTGACTCCTGCAGAAGACTCAAGTCAAATAATAGACCCTTCATTATTTCTTCCTTTCGCATTAACTCATTTTGAAGAGATAAATTTTCCAAAATGATTTCTTCTGCATTCTTCTCCAAGCATTCAGAATCAGCAACCAATTTAGAGATCCCTATTTCGTATGAGCAAATGTCCTCAAAAAGCTTACCAAACATACTAGAGAATTTATTTTCACTGAGGATGTGTAATACTTTATCACGAATTGAATCTACGATACAAATTGAGTCAGAGCAATGCTTACTATTCAAAAGCAAGACAGAAAGAATCACATTCTTCTCATCACCCTTTTGCTTGATAAGCTTAACTTCTTTCAGTACAGAGTCACTCTCCGCAGCAATGATAGAGTGAGAGGACTCCAACTCAGATAGCTCCAATTTCTTCAAGTCAAATTCAGTGCAAATATGGGTTATGAAAGTCTCCCAGCCATCAGTTCTCTTCTCTAGCTGGTTTGAAAGAAGTTCCACTTTTGATTGTTTTTCGACCAGCTGCTCAAGGTTGATCTTCAACATATCATGACCCTGCTCACTAGCATAGAGTTTTGCTCTAAGATCATTTGATTGCTGCCTCTCAAAATCCAACTCCTTCTCAAGAATAGACATTGAATGCTGAAAATCATTGTATTCAGATTCTTTCGTTTTCAGATCATTTTGAAGTCCGGAAATGTGAACCAGACAAGATTCTAAGGTAGCCTCTTTCTTTCGATGCTCTTTGATTGTAGATTCTTTGTCATTCCGAAGGTCATTAACTAAAACAGATAATTTCTCATTAGCTTCACCGACTTCGTTAAGCCTGCAAGTCAAGCCATTTATTTGGCTTCTTAAATCCTCATTTTCCGTCTGCAGATTTTCTCTCAACACATCAATTTGTTTTATTAGATTTGCTTTCTCATCCTGCATTGCAGCAATTCTATCTATTGTAGATGCTCTTTCAACTTCTAGATTATCCAATTTGGCTTCATCATCTTTCATCAACAGCTTTTCTAGTTCACTCATCACCATTGCACAAGTGAACTCTCTGTTTAATGCTTCAAAGGTTAGTTCAAGCTGAGCTTCATGCCCCATCTGTTTAGCTTCCATAAGTGCCATCTCATTCACTCGTGAGACGTGCTCCTTCAACTCCGAAGCCAAGACAAGCAATTGAAAGTCTTTTTCTAACAGATCGACTACTATCAATTCAACCTGATTACTTTCAATATCAGTTTCCTTTGAACAAACCAACCCACTGGACACTGAATATCTGAAAACCTCATCAATGTCCTTAAGTAATCTTTCCTGGCTGATGATAGTTGCCAGAGAATTCCTGTGGTTTCCATCTACATCTTTCATCAAAGCAGACAATTGGGATCCCATAGAATTGCACAATGCTAACATAGAATCCTCTTGCAGCTGAAGATCCCCAATTTTTTTTTCAAACAATATCATTTTAGAACTAAGCTTGCCAGCATCCTCTTCACATTTAGTTATTCGATTAAAACTGTTCTTAATATCAAGAAGTAGCTTACCTTTGAGAGTCTTACATATTTCAAGCTCTTTTTTTGCCCTAAGAGTACTCTCCCTAAGATCTGCAATCACAGAGTTGGATTCAGAAAGCCCATGCTGAAGCAAACTGTTTTCAGCATTTAATCCAGTAACAGTTTCCAGTAGAATTCCAATGTGACATAAGTGCAACACAGATATGGCACAATCTTTTCCAATCATATCCGCCCATATTTCCTCTAACCATGTTTTTGCTATATTTACATATTCTACCAACTCAATCTTAAAATCGTGAATTTCCCGGAAGATTGAAGACATATCTACTTTCATTGTGGACTCAACTTCAGAAAATAAATCCTCAAGTAGAGATGCCAAAGTTTGGGATTCAGACGACATTGAGTTATATTCGTTTTCAAGATGAGCGTATTTTTGGTCCATCAAATTCATACTTGATTGCAACTTCCCAGCTTCAATTTTTAAGTGGTCCCTTTCATCCAATAATTTCATTTCTACTTTTCTGAGTCTATCAATTTCTAGCTTAGCAGTTTCATTTGCAGTTACTAAAGCATTAACCATGATATCTGCTTCAGCAATGGTAGCTTGAGCTTCTTCAAATTTTGCAATGAGTGAGATGGATTCTGCACCTTTCTGGGCAAGGACCATCCTCGTCTCTGTAACCTCAAACTGGAGTTCCTATAAAATGAGAGAATATGTTATTAATCAATTGATTAGTTCACAAAAATAAGTCCATGCTGATTCTTAGCAGACAGATAGTAAACATTTCTACAATTACTGCAATCTCCTACAGGCTGTGATAACTATTACTATAGGATTAGACTGAATCCGACTGTAAAATCTGAGTCCATGAAACAAATCATGGAATAACAAAAGGCAATCAATGATATGCATTAAACAATAAGAAAGTCACACTACAACTTTCAAAAAAGTATTACCTCTATCAGTTTCTGCTGCTGTTCTTCCAAATGATAAAGCTTATTTGCCATCTTACCCATGCCATCCTCAGCCATATTTTCCAAGGAACTCATTTTTGTTTCAAGTTCAAGAACTTGACTCTTAATGTCATCTACAGTTTTTTTTCCTTCTCTTTCAGCTTTTAGAATTTCCTCTTTTTCACTTAGAAGATCCGACATCTGAATCTGTACTCCTTTCAAGCTTTCCAGAGCAGAAACAATCTCCTTTCGAAGAAGAAAGATAACCTCATCTTTATCTTGCTCTCTTTCTTTTGTCCACTCACTTACATTAGTCTGGAAAGCACCAAAATAGATTACTATACAAATTCATGACGAAGTATTCAACAACAAAATGTCTGTCAATAAAAAAAAATTGAAAATTTTGAAAATGCTAGGTTCAGCTTACCCAACCTCCAGATTTTGTGTTATCCACAGAAGCTTCAATCTTCAGCTTCATATTATCCACCTTCTTTGATCTCCCAACGTCAGCCACATATTCGTTCATATTGGAATTGATTGCACTTATAGTCCTTTGAAATTCAGCAAGCTGCCCTCTTGTGCCCAGAAGATCATCAGGAATTTCAGATTCCGCTAATATATGCCCCTTCTCTTTAGAGGGCTCAGAACTTGGAATAGTACCATCTTGCTTCGGTTGCCTTACAAACTCAGTTTTCTTTACTTCTTCTATCTTCTCTTCAGGATTGCACAAACATTTGTCAGTCAACCTGTTTACAATCATAAAAGCAACAGTCGAACAGACTTCAGCTTTTCTTATTCTGTCTTCTCCAATTTTAAGCATGTTCTGTGACTCATTAATGGCAGATCTCAGTTCCTGAATCTCGGTCTTTAAATGAATAATTTCTTTTTCTCTTTCACATCTCTCTTCTTCTTGTACTTCTGTCAAAGTGAGTGTTGCACCTCTTAAATATCTCATTTTCAATTCTAGATCATCCCTTATTTTATATGCATCATCTATGTTTTTCTGAAGTTCCTCAATCTGCATATCCTTTTCGGCAATAAGTCTTGCCATCCTTCCCACCTGTTCACTAAGCCTAATCCTTCTATTAGGCAATGACTCATCAACACCTTCAAGTTCATAAGATGTCTCTTGAAGCATGATATTCCCATCAGCAAGAACATCAGAAACCTCGCAGGCCAATCTGTTCCACTCTTCAGTGAGTAGCGTTTGTTCCACAATTCTGCCCTCCAGTATCTTGTGAAGTTGTTTATTCTCCTCCTTGACGTCCATCATCTCTCTGCTAAATTCATCAATTTGCTGTTGAAGTACAGCAAGCTCTTCTTGGAGGCAAACTATGACTTCAGCAGTTTCTGCCTCAACTTGACTTTGAACTTCTTCCATCTCCCTTTGCTGTGATGTAATCGATGCTTGGTCACTTTGGAACCGCATATTCAGTTTTTTGGCATGCTCAAGAGATGTTTGCACACGTTTCAGCCTTGTCTGTAATGGGGAATCACCATCTTTTGATTGTTTTAAAAATGACTCCTTTTTTGACAAAAGGTCCAGATAATGGTTATTTTTCTGTCTGACTTCCTCTATCTCATTGATTGACAAAATCTGTTGTGACTCTAGAGCTTCAATAACAGATTTTGCATCTGCATGATCATTTTTTGCCGCCTCAAGGTCTCTATGCAGTTTTGAAGCCTTTTGCTCCACCTCATTACGAATCAACCTCTCTTCATCAAGAATAATTTTCAGTATGTCCAACTCCAATTGAAAATTCAAAATTTCTTCAGAATGCTTCAGAGCAAACTCCTGGTTCCAATCTTCCCCTTCTTGAATTTGAACCACGCATTCCTGATCCCCAGCACTAGATGATGCAACTTGCTGAAAGTAAAAAAGATCAGAGAACGTTATTAACTTTCCAGAATAATTAAGCAACAACAGCAAAAAAAAAAAACAAGAAGAAGAAGAAGAAGAGAGAGAGGACATTTGAGAAACACACCTTCATTGACTCAGGACAAACATCCCCTTGTGCTTTCCAATTGAACTTCTTTAGTTGAGAATTCAGCTCACCTATCTCTCTGTAAAATAGAACCAAGGATCAGTAAAGACATGCCAAACCAAAAATGAAAAACATCCTCGTTAATAAAAAATTCACCTGGTGAGTCTTTCATTAAGTTCTAAGCAGGACCTCAGATTTTCTCTGCAGTCCTCCAGTTCTAGCTGGGTTTTCTCCAACTGAGAAAGTTAAATTGAAGTTAGAACAAAAGAAACATAATATCAAGGAAACTTAATTAATTCTTTTAAAATAGAACCTCATTTTTCATGTGATTTTCTCTAAAAGCAGTTTGAGTCATTCTAGAAAACAGAACCCCCTGTGCCAGAAGAAAACACACACTTAGATCAAGGACAATTCCTAAATTGACCAAAAAATAAAACAACAAAAAACACCTGATTTTCATCAACTGATACATGACATTTATGGTCGCTTAGCTTCCCAGATAAACATTCACACAGCTGCAATAGCAAAATTCTGGTTGACACTTATGTCTTTAATCAAAGAAAATAGTACTGGTGATAAACAAAACAAACCTGATTACGAAGCTCTGATAGTTCTGACAAAAGAATTTCCTTCTCCTCTTCTTCATAGAATTCTTGAAACCTATAACATTTATATATCTGCCTTTAAATGCAAAATAAATAATTTAATAATTTACTAAATAATCAGTTAGTTACAAGACCTTCTAAGCTGATCTTGTAGCCGGATATTTTCCAATGCAAAACGAGTGATTTCAGGGCTTTTATCGACTCGATTTTGAAGTAGAAGAATTTCCTTGGATAATGAATCATTTTGTTCTTTCAAAAACGAATCAGAACTGAGCAACCCATTCACAAGTGACTCCATTCTTTTAATCTTGTCTTCTCGAAATCTAAGTTGCATTTTTAAGCATTGCCCGTCTTCCTCTCTCTGCCGAACCTATCAAGTAAAAGTTTTAACACTTTTGAATCAAACTACGTCAAAACAATTGGCAAACACATTGTATACTTAATAATGCCATACATACCAATTGGTTCAGTTGTTCTATTTCAGCCTGGAGGTGGTTAACCGAATTCTCAGCCATTTGTTCCCGCCTTAGTGCTCCAGTCAAGATTCTTTCCAAAGACTTCAACTGGCAAGCAAACATTGAACCAAATTAAGTGCACTTTAGCATGCCTTTGAATCAATACAAAAATACTACATAAAACCTGTCTGTATCTCATGAACAACCTTTTTAGCGGAAAGGTGAATTGTGCCAGAGGAACATCCGTCGTCATCAACATAGCTTTCATCAGGGATTTGTTTCACATTTTTCTCAGAAATGTCGTATTTTTCATATTCCATATTTTCTAGAATTGCCGACCGGAGTGATAGAGATCTTGAAACATTTTGGCGTTTGAGAAAGGACAGCTCCTCCTGTAATGTTCAATTACATGTTTGACAAAAAATTTATGGTTTGTGACTAGACTCTCTACTTGCAGCAGGGTGGGGGGGGGGGGGGGGGGGGGGGGGG
>JAVDBV010002768.1:10711-20711 GCA_032619315.1 Piper longum
CCCCCCCCCCCCCCCCCCCCCCCCCCCCCCCCCCCCCCCCCCCCCCCCCCCCCCCCCCCCCCGGGACGCAAATCAACACTTTCTGACCTTTAAAAGACGAATTTGGCATTGCAATGCATATACATCTCCACAAGCATCTTCGTTCACTACAGCCTTCACAAGGTCAAAATTTAATAAGTTAGTCCCAAACAGAATAAAAATAGAATGCATAAATTTAGATGGGTATCCATTTTGCCTTAAATTTTAGGAATAAGAACTATTTAACATTTACTTTATTAGAATGTATGTTTGCATTACAATGATGGTTCAACGGGAATTGATATAAAAGCTTAAAAGGCTACAGCAATAAGATAAATCTCAATACATTATTTTGAATGCGTTTTGCGCGTTGAGCAAATTGGAGGGTGCTTAATGTCTCTGGGGCAGAGCTGAAACACCAAAAGAAAGAGGTGGAGCCAACTCAAGACAAAAAGAACAAATGTTATAGACAAAAACAAAACACAAGCAACATCATACTAACCAAATTGACGGACTGACATTTGCAATAATCATGGTTTTTGAATTGCCACCAAGTGAATCCTGTATAGATCTTCATTATAGTCATCGAAAAAAGTTTATTTAAAAAAATGAAAATAAAATAAAAAGAAAACTAACTTGAAGAAGAAATGTAAGCCTGGAATCCCTATAAGGAACATGTCTATGCTTCCCTTGGGCCAAATCTACTAGTAGCATTATTACATGTCTGCCAAGAAAGGAAGAGCCAGTCACTTGTACGCTGTTAAAAGATTCAACAGCAGAATTTGGGCATATAGAAAGGATTCTTACCCTAGTGTTGATAGTGACTTATTGATGTTTGCAGCTTCCTTTAAGCGCTCACCTTCAGCCCCAGATGTTTTCTGCCTGTCATTTAGTCATTAAAAGCAACCAGCAAATATATGTTAAAATACACGAAGATTCCTATTCACGTTGTCATTGAGAAAATTGGATGCATTATGCATTTTGGTTAAAAAAACATATAATTCATGAATGGATGAATGAGAAGTAGGAGTCAGGAAGTACCTTTCAGACCCAGCAAGATCGACAAGGTTAAATCTAGCATATCTCAAATTACTAGCAGATTCTTTCTCCCACCTGCTTTCAATTACACATGTGAAGACACTATGTGATCGACTACTTTCACGGTTCATATTTGTTGCTGCTACTTTCCTGTTAGCAGCACCCTGAGGAAAACAGAAAAGACAAAGCAACTCTTGATGAAGGTTCATAAACTGCATGAATAACAACAACAACAACAACAACAACAACAATAATAATATTTTACCTGAATCAAAAGTTTCAATACATCATTGACGGTTTCCACTTCATATTCAGATAAATTTTCTACATAGACACCCTTCCTGATGTCCTCTCGCAGCTAATACTCAAACAAAGAGATTTCATTAACGCATCCAATAAATTGTGATAAGTAAGATGCGAATTTTCAAATTCTTACCAGCAAACTTGCGGGAGATGGATCCAGAAGATCTGTTATTTGCTCATTGTAAATCTCCAAAAATGAGCATCTGCAATTGTATTTTAATTTTTCATCCAATCTGCTTTCCTCTTCCTTCAGTAAGATGAGATAAAGTAAAGTAAGCTAGGCTGCTAGAATATAACAATGTACACCAAAAAATCACAAGTAAATTATAATATTGGAAAAAAAATAAAGCTTACAGCTCGTATCCTTGCAAACAGAAACTCAAATATACGAGGGGTCATTCCACGATCTGTGCTAGGCCTCAAATCTAAGTCGTTAATCTCACCAAGCATAGTGTAGGTTTTGCCACTGCCCGTCTACAGAAATAAATTTTACTTTGCTTCAGGTTTAACAAATCCGTTATTACATTTGAAGTATTAGAAAGAACTATCAATGGTAATAGATTCTATAGCTGCATTATTTTAGATGGTAAAAGACTGGAAAGTGAAACTTATGAACATAAATATTCATGTGCTGCTGAGCAGTCAAAACAATCTAACGATACATTAAAAAGTAAAACTGTGTCCATAATATTACCTGACCGTAAGCAAATATGCTACTGTTGTATCCTGATAGGCAATTTTCCACCATTGGAAGACCTACCACTCTAAATAGCATCTCCTACGACAAAAGAAGAAACTGTTTGATGACAACAATAAAAAATATGAGATTAATACAAACCTACATGTAAGCTCAATACCTGGTTTACCGTCTCACAAGCTACATGATCAAATGTGAAACGAGTTTCTGGCTGCCCAATCCATGTAATTGTCTGTGAACTATCCTGGCTTAGGCATCGGTTATAACCATGAAGAGTCCTCTCGGCACTATTTAGAGGACGAACTCGAATCAAAACCTACAAAAAACAACAAGGAAAACTAAGTGAACTCTTCTATAGAGTAAATATCATATAATCACTAAAAACAACTAAAATAGAAAATTATTGAATAGGTGAAAAAAGAAAAGAAAACTCACCTGCACATTATGATCCATCCAAAATGATGGATCTTCTTTGAGCTCAAACTGAGGAACATCAACTGTATTTACAATTGTGGTAGGAGCAGAGGAACACGAAATTCCTTTGGACATAAGCGAATAGTTTGCATTACGCAAGCCAATGTTCAGTGGAGGCTTAGAACTGTAGGGATGAATAAAGGATGGATTTGAAGGCTTCGTAACACTTTTTGAAGGAGTACTGTGAGTTGAGCCACTCTCAGAATAATTGGATCCCGTCTTAGTCCCACTTCGAACTATGCGAGGAGTGTTCATTAGGCTACCATTTCCATAGTTAAAAGCTCGAACCACTGATGAATGCTGACTGATAACTGCAATTCCCTCTTCTTGAGCTTCAGCAGCTTCAGATCCAGTTTCACGGACACCACCAATTCTCCTCTTGTTTGAACCTGTTCCAATTCTCTCAGGGGTGCGAAAAAGAAGTGAGGAATCAGACATCTTGGCCCTCTTTAAAGGGGTCCTCTCAGCCTTAAATCGAAAATCTGATTCGTGATCTGATGCATTCCTTGGATTTTGTGTGGATCCAACAATTGTATTAAACGGGGGCCTAGTAGGATCTAAAGCTGGAAAAACAGATGAGGAATCTGTCCGGTCTGCTGATGGTAGATTTTCATTCCCCTCTTGTGGATTTTTCCCAGATCTTCGCCTAATTAATTTCGTATCCCTCAACATCCTAATTCAACAAAAAACAAACAGCCCAATGCATAATATTGTTTAAACATAAGATCTTAGGAAACCCAACGTCTATCTGTAGACATCCATTCATTGATCAAACAAGCAACACAGAACTGTGTCTTCAAGAACTACTTCTGCAAACACCATATTATGATCAAACTACAAAAAAGAAAAAAAGATGTAGAAACACTTTAATTCTTCCAAAGAGGTTCATGCTGCTGCAAAATTTGCAAATTACGTTTTCTATATTTTATACTTCAACTGTTCAACATAATATTTGCATATACGACTTAAAAAACTAAAAAATGCACGTTTAACGCAGAAGATTCATAAACAAGAAAGAATGGGGCAACAGTATTGCTTGCAAATCTACAAACAATTAACTAATCAAAATAAACTCAAACTACTAGAAACTCAAACATATCACAATCGTCTGACAGTGATAACCAAACTGACAGAATCAGTACTAGGAACAGACAACATAAGAAAAATTACAAACTCTATTCCAACATAAATCAACCAAACAAGCAACTCATAGCACTAAGAACTAGAACAGCTCACAATCATCTAACAGTGATAGCCAAACTGGCCGAATCAGTGCCAGGAACGGAAAACACACAAGAAATTACATAGCAGAAATATGTAATTAACAACAAAAGCATCATTCACAAACCCTATCTAAACAAAATCAACAAAGCAAACAGCTCATACTGCTAAAAAAACTGGAACAGCTCAAAATCATCTAACAGCGATATCCAAACTGGCTGAACAGGCAATAGCAGCATAAAAACATAAGACAAATTACATTACAAGAATGTGTAATTAACAACAAAAGCATTATCGACAAACCCAATCTAAAACAATATCAACATCACACACACCTCGGACTCAAAACAGCTCACTATCATCTAACAACGACCACCAAATTCTCAAATCCGACGTTAGGAGCATAAAAACATAAGACAAATTACATCGCAGAAATGCGTAATAAACAACAAAAGCACCATTCACAAACCCTATTTAAAACAAAATCAACAAAGTACACACCTCATAACAACCACCACCCGAAGATCTCACAACTGTCCAACAACAATCACCTAGCTCACATAGTACTCCACTACCACAGCTCAAGTCTGCGAGCCGCAACACAAATCGCATTGCAGACGCCCATGCAATCAACAACAACAACAACAACCGATCGCATCCACTCCTAAACCCCACCTCAACCAAAACGACAACGAATAACCAATAAAAACCATCAGATCAGACGAGATCACCTGTAAGACGAATTGAAGAACAAGAACCGGAGCAGCGCAAGTCCCGAAATCTTTCCCTACGCCAAAAAAAAAAACAATTCCGACCAAAGCAACCAACTTTCTTACAGGAAACCCGAAATGGAATCCATCCCACCACCTCCTTCGCCGTCGTCGTCGTCGCCGCCGCCGCTCTTCGTCCTCCGATCGGTAGCAAGCTTGAGCTGGGTGCTGGGTAGTAATGGGGGAGATCTGGGTTGGGGGGAGGCGAAATTTGAAATTTGAGGGGGGCGTGGAACGGACGGTCGAGATTCGATCTTGGGGTTTCTTTTTTGATCCCGGATCAGTCGGGAGATTTGAATCGGCGAGGGGCAGATGCGGAAATCCGAAAAAGGTGGGGTGTTTTTAGTCTTTTTAATCGGTGGAGGGGCGGGGTTTTGAATTTGCAATTTGGGAACGTTTGCAACGGCTACTTTCCTTTATTTTTTTCCATTCCTTTTTAGTGGAGGAGATTGATGTGGGCACCACCGTGAAAGTTCAACGGTTGACTCGCTTCGAATTGGTACCATGGAAGCTACTCCTGCCCCATTGATTTGATTGAGAGTCCTTTTATCATTTATTTATATTCGAATGGATTTGTAGATGCAGGTCGATGCTCAAATGGATTCGTGTTTAAAGCTCCATTTGATTAGAATAAAATAGACATAAATTGTAATACCTAGATTCCGCCAGGAAAGTGAAACAAATCGAATTAATAAATTTTAACATGTTAATTCATAATTTATTAAAATAAAAAACTGAATCGTAAAGACCTAAATTACTTAAAGTACCAGGAGATGCAAAACTAACCCACATAGACACCTATACTCAAGAAATTAGAATATTAGATAAGTAGAAGTTATAAAGGAGACAAAATTCTTAGAGAAAATCCTACAAGTGTCCTCTATAATTAGGTTGTTAAAAAAAATTTCACAACATGTTTATATTCACAATTACTAAAATAACACACAAAACATTTCAAAATTTTACAATCCACGCACAAAAACATTTAGGAGGCATTCTACCTCATTCACATTACAATATAGAGCATTAATAACATAGATTTACATTCTTCATGTTGTTATTTGCCCGGTCTTTACATGAATTCTTCATTTTACAAAATAAAGCCCGGCAGCTCATCCAACTCATTTCATTCTCCACTTCAGGAACCTACAAGTAACAAAGTTTAGTGTGCCTGGGATTTATTTAACCTTTAGTTTTAAGACTTTGAGACTTAGATAATTCCCACACAAATTAAGTTAGATCTGCATGCTCAAGAGTATTTCGTCTGCAAGATAGAAATATACAGTTGTAAATAACCAAAAAATATAAATATTGCAGCCATGTTTGCATTTCCAAAATCGGTCCAAGGCCCTGTAAGTTCACATATAAAATCAGCTCACCTCCACAAAACAAGAAGGGAGAAAGATATCCACAAACAAAATAAAATATAATGCAGCGACACAAAAATCAACAACCAACCTATCACCTCCAACCTCCTCGCAATCCGTGCTATGCAATGACACACACAAAAATCAACAACCTACATATAAATAAAAGTGCGTAAACAATGAGTGTCATTGACTCCTAAATAACTAATAAGAAAATTAGCAAAACTAGCAAATAGATAAAATATTTATCCACAAAAAAACTGAAATGAAATCAAAAACTTCTCCACACACACAATCTAATCACAATAAGGTCAATAGGGCTTAATCATAATCACAAAGATATTCACGTATACGACCCAAAATACTCAACAGTAACGTGTTGCTACTATGCACGAGCAGGAATCTAGTCAATGACAACATACTTATAGCCAATAGGGTCTAACTTATCACATCTGAGATATGGCAAGATTCGGATATACTCGACGAAGAGTACACACATGCTAAAATTTGAAATACACACTGTTAGCATGTATTATACTGATAATCATAAACACACTATTAACCACTAATTAAGAACCACATGTGGGTACCGATGGAGCCCCTCAATTAGCGTCATGCTCCCATCCACCGTGCGTACACCAAAAAATCCAAAAACTTAATGTACATATATGGTTTGGGTAGGGATATTTCAAATAGAGTTAAAGTATGACTTTTGAACTAGATCTTGCATTATCAAAAACTTGTCAATAGATTTCATCCTTGAGGTTTTATTAACCCAGTACGGTTTGTAGATAGTGAGATTCAATAAAACACTACTAGTTACGTTCAACAGTGTTAAAATAAAACATGTGAGTCAAGCAATAAATCAAAAAGAGAGAATCCTAACGGATCCGAGATTAGCTCCTCATCATGTCGCAACAAGCTCAACTCCGTAGACCTAGCAAATGTCTCAACGCTTGTATGATGCTTGCATGGATTGATATGCAATAATCACAAATGCGGCAAATAAATGACAGACAAGACAAAAATTAAACACTACACACTTATTACAATCACATATTGAACATGCCAAAAATTCTAAAAGATTTTGATAAAGAAAATATGAATGTCGAACGAAGATTTCAGTATTTTATGAAATACATTTTAGGATTCAACCTACGCACTTAACTCTAACTTAAGACATAGAACACCCATTAGAATTTAGGACAATTAATAGAGATATCCTAGCACTCTAATTGGAAATGAAATCTCGGTAAAATTATGGAAATTAATTGAAATTGACTATTAACTTAATTAAACTTAACCCTTGTAATTCTTTTTCAGAATTGACTCGGAAATGTAGAATTTAAAAACTAATGGATCTTGAAGATCCAGCAAACTCCGACACAGCTACTTGAGATATAGAGTTAACCCCCCTGCCCCTCGACCCAAACTATTTAATTATGAATTATTTTATTAATTAAAATTAATTGATAATGTTCAATTAATTAG
The DNA here is from genome assembly GCA_032619315.1 of Piper longum. Taxonomy (NCBI): domain Eukaryota; kingdom Viridiplantae; phylum Streptophyta; class Magnoliopsida; order Piperales; family Piperaceae; genus Piper; species Piper longum. The sequence goes on from JAVDBV010002768.1 coordinate 18,091, forward strand.
GATAATTAAGTTAATTATCATTTAACTCAAGATTTCAAACCAAAACAAACTTTACAACCAATTACTATTTATCCTAGCATTACTTTGATTATTTAATTAATTTACTAATTTGTCATGCAAAACGAGGTAACTGGCACACAGTCCAAAAATTTTAAAAATTTAACCTTTTTATAGTTTCAACCGTTATTAGGTGTATTAGGTAATAGATTTTACAAATTAGACCACATGAATATTTTATAATGATTATTAGCAAAACAATCACAAAATCAATAAAAATCACATTTTTAAAAATAATCCACACAATAACAATTTATTAGTATGCTAAGATGATGAAAATGGATCTATCTACATGGCCTAATCACGATTTCTATAAGCACAAACCAAGACATGTCAAAACAAAGAGAAAAGGGGGAGAAGAAGGGCAGCATACCATGACGGGGGAGAAAGAAGAGGAGGAAGGGAATAAGAAAGGAAGGCCAGGGAGGGGAAGGGTTGGATGAGGCTAAACAAAAACACGTTGGCGCAATGATGCCCTATGATTGGGCGCACACGAGAAAAAGAGAGGGAAATGGGGGAAAAAGGGAAATATAGAGAAGGGCTTGGGACAGCTTGTAAAATACAACTAGGGCTAGAAAGTACCCTCGAATGCATGCGATACAAAATTAACGCAGCACGTGACCCTAAGCTATTCTAAAACAACCAAAAACACGTGCACTAATTTGAGAATTAGGGCCGACCAGAACAACTCAACGGCGGACATGCCCAATGCCCATGCCCACAATGTGACGCAAAGAATCCCAATAATACTGGACCAATTGAACCGGACCGGCCGCGTGCTACCTGGATCGAGCGAAATACAAAGTCGAGCGCAAAATATTAGACCGATGGGCGGGTCTTACATAAATAACATAAAAATTTTAAATGGTCAAGCTCACTATGGGCTTGTTTGGTTGACATGAAAATAACATAAATGACATGAAATTTTAAAATAATAAAAAATACTTTTGTTATTATTTTATGTACAAATGAAGTACACTTACATCTTAATAAGTGCACAAAATGTACTCTCTCATGTGCAACCAATTTTCCACATTTTTCTTATCTTGGGAGAAGTAATTAGTTGTAATCATGATTATTTTGAACATGATGCACATTAAATATGTTCTTAGTTTCTATAAAATATATAAGATATATACTACTTTTACTTAGGCTAACTGGTTTAAGATTTTCACGCCATTTACACCATTTTTATACTAACCAAACATAGCCTAAAAATATAGTATATATGTATTATATTATAAGAAATATTAGTGCGTGTTTATTATATTTTGTATTATCATTAATAATTATTATCATTAAGTGGGTTATACACAAAAAATTTCTCCTGTTTTCTGCTATATACAAAATATTTCTAAGACAAAGGTGAAAAATTAATTGTAAAAACATAAGTGACCCACTTAAAAGTGATAATAATCATTTTCTACTCATACTTAAATATAACTATATATAATTTAGACACAAAATAATTTACATAATATTACTTTATATATAAACTATATTAAATATAACTAACAGTTAGGTAGTAAGCTGATAATTTTAAAATTGTTTTGCCAATTACACTCCTTTCACACCTAGGGTGAGCATAATTTGGTGAAAATAAAAAACCAAGCTTAAATTAGCAATTCAATTCAATTCCGAAATAATTCGGTGTAGTTTTTAATAGGACTATAAACAAATTGATATGTTTATTGATATTTCAGTTTGGAACAGAACAATACCAAATTACGCAAATAATCGAATTAATTGAATTTTTTAAAATATCCAAAATCTATACTTTATATCAATTATCATGAAGAAATATTATAGTGAATCAGCCTAAGTGAAACATGATGTGTTTAAGTCATCCCTTCAAGAATGGTTAACTATGTAAAAAATTAATAAACACATTTACACTATGGATCTTATCTTAAAAGGGATTAGATATGAGACTAAATTAATAGTTATTACGGTCCACCCATCTTAAGAAATTTTATTTTCGAAATTTTTACACTAATTGACCCATGGCTAGTGGCTAACTTATGTCTTACTTGGCACATCACAAGTGGCCTAGCTCACGTCCTTATTCTAGCCCACTATCCATTACAACCTTGAATTGATTCTAATACTAATTGTAACGACCTAACCTAAGTACAACAGGATAAGCCTATGTTATCCCTTAAATAGTTAGTTAACCAGGTTAAAGATCAATAAAAATCTAATCTCTACTAATATACTTAATCTTACCCCAAGATGCATTGCAAATAGGACTATGTTAGTGGTTATTAAAAATATTTTTATGATTACATTTTATTTAATTATTATATATATATATATATATTTAAAATTACTTAATAAATGATTGTGTTCATGAAAATAATGATATATTTTAATTAAATAATTAAAAAATTTTATTTTTTAAAATACCTTATGATAGTAATTTGGTTATTTGGTTACAAAACCAAATTAATCAAAATATTTCGATTTAGTTGGGTTCAATTTTAAGAGCAATTTGGCTTAGTTTCGGTTTCAAAATCTGACCACATAATGAATTTTGGTTAATACGGTTTTGTCGATTTAGTCAA
>JAVDBV010002769.1:0-11312 GCA_032619315.1 Piper longum
AGTTGTCAGGATCCCTCGGGAATGGAACAGTCTGCTGGCACTAATCCAGAGCCCGCTTTGACTGTCACATCATCCTCTGCATGGTACGTGCAGTCGATTTCTCCGTCTCTGATCTCACTGAAAACTCGATAAAAATATATATAGGCCTAGGAAGGGATTTATAAAATAGGCCCGAAGGCAACTTGCCGTGGATCTTGTTTTCGAAATCATTCTCGAGGGATCTCATCATCGAGGTTTATTAATCCGAAAAACGATTCGACTAAATGACCCGAGTTAAGTGGGATCCGATAAAACGCCACTTAACTCGTCCTCCATGTCATTATCAAATGCACAATAGAAAGAACGTAAAACAGAAGCGAGTCCTAACGGACCTGGTAGAAGCTACATAATAAAAAAAAACTGGACTGCATACTCTCATATATTCTGATAACTCATTCTTTTCTGCTGTATTTAATGACGTTATCATCATATACTTGGGTACACATGACCCCTCGTAGCTCATACACGCGACTGACGTCGGCTCAATACACGTGTTCTGAAACATACTCGACTCGAAAATAACGGTCGAACCAACTGGTTCTAAATATAAAACCCTAACTCGAATCGTGGGTTTTACACATTGCCCTTGAAAGTCCCTGGAATCCCATGCTTAATGACCATAAGAAATGTACGATTTAAACGTTCCCACTTCTCAATGTCCCATTTTTTCTTAATGAAATTTTTGTGCGTAAAAGAAGCAGGTTATTCAGTCTTTAACACAAGGTCAAGATCCATGCAACCGAGAACGATCATCACGCTTTCTTTCCAATCCTTAAAAATATCTTTAAGCATTGGAACTCAATTGATGTTGGCAGAAATCATAGAAGCTTAATAACATGCATATAATAAGATTAATAATTCAAATAATGGTTAATTCCATCAAAAGATACCTAGCGCAACTTTAATATTTAATCTTTGGATAGAAAGATTAATTTGTAAGTGGTACTCTTAATGCATTAATCAAATATGAATAATAAATCCTGTCAAATAATAAATTTATTTTTGGACTAATTTATTATTCATATGAAATCTAGATAATTATCTCACATTTATTACTACAAATGAGTATATAAATTTGTTAAATATTAACCTTTTTTGGGTCGATTAAGATTCACTGTCTACAAAACCCGCTCCTTTAGTAGTATATTATAATAATTAATAAATTATAAAATATTAATTATAACTGAACCATATTTGAATTTAATAATCCCAAATATAAATAACATAAAACTGAAGAAGGTTATAAAAATATCTTTATTTGGAAAATTTTAAACTTATAACCTTTTTATTTTTATAACTTTATTTTCCTTATTTAATATATTACTAAAAGATAACCTTGATTTGAGAATTAATATCTAATATATAAATTCCTTATAATTTTTTTCCCACATTTATGAAAATGACAATAACTATTTCTCTATGTGGCACCTGTGCTACTTTATAGTTCAGTTCTTTAGAGGGTCTATTAATAGAGATCAATGTTTATTCCCGAATGTGTTGGTATTCCTTTTTTTTTTGTTTTTTTTTTTTAAGTTAGGGGTATTCCCAATGGGTTGAATACTATATCAATTTATTCCATCTTACAAATTAATATTGTTTTAAATTATTAGATCTTGATGTGATATAGGACTTGATAGTTCTAAAAAGATTTTATTTCGGGAATTTTTTTTCCAAAATTAAACACAAATTAAATTAATCTTCAATGATCTAATATAAAGATTCTCTGATACCACTTGCTGTTATATTTAACTTAATCAAATTATACAAATAAAAAAATATCACAATAATACCCTTTATTTTCTTTATATTAAATTATCAAGGAAATAGAATTTAATAACAGAAGCGCACGTGAATCTTTAAAAGTAAAATGCTTTTTGACGTCTTTAGATTTTTTCATCTTCCAAATTAAACACCTCTTTTTTAAAACTAGAGTTTTTAAATAATGAGATACGAGAAAAAAAATTATGGGCAAATTTGAGAACCATAATTATAGTTATCATTATTTTTTATAATTTTAATATAACTCATCATAAATCAAAAATTGTAAAAACATTATCTACACATATTTATTTATATTTATCTTAAAAAATTAATGATTTATTAATCTTAATTTTAATAAAAAAAATTTAATTTAAATTAAATTAAAAATATATGATACAACTATATATATATATATATATATATTTATACACACGACGTGCTACGCATCAAAACGTCCATTATACTTGTTTCAAGAATATGAATGCACAGTCAAAAACCCATTCACAAAATCGAGGTTATGATCAGTTTGTGCTCAGAATGTAACAAGCTAATATGCAACTCTTGTCTTGTCAAGATGATCCATGACTAGTAGTGTGAGTGATTCACTCCCAGGCGTGAATTGATCACACGGCAGACAAGTAGCTTCTTGGGTAGATTCCGAACTGTGGCAACTACAGGCCCTACCAGAGGTTATGGGTGCTCTTCCAGAAAAGGGTTTGGAGGAAGGGGGGAAGGAACCTGGGAGGGATTGGGTTGGCTGCTAGCCTGCTTAGTGGGGGAACCATGGCGAGGCCAAATGGTTGCAGACGACAACATAGAAATGGCTTGACGGGGAGATGACACCAAAAGGCGCATATGAGCGCACAAGGGACAGACCCACAAAGGATTGTCGGCTCTTTGTACGACCCAGCAGTAGGTAGTGGCAGACATCCGCCCACCCTTTGGGCCCGTCTTTGCATGGCCACTCCTTGCTTAATCCCACCATTCACTACAACATATGCAAAGATAGCATTTTTGCAGAGTTGGTTCCTGCGCATTTCCCTTTCAAAGTGTCTGGTGGTCATGGCTTTTGGGGATGCAGACCGGATCAGAAGCTCCGAGCTTGTAATCTATGGAAATGAACCTGGTTCGGTCGTGGTTGGAGGTGACGTGATTCCTGTTACTTGGGGGAGGTGCATTCTTTTATGCTCCTGAGTATCTCAACTGTGGTGAATACATTACAAACAGGCTCTTTATATCTCATTATAACATGAGCAAAACATAAAATCGTTAGACCAACGAGTAAAATAAAATGAGTGTATAAACGTGGCATCGTCAAAATTAGTCTCAAATATCATTTTTAAAGATTATTAGATCTGGTTATATTAGTGGAAGTATGTTTATAAATTTTTAATTTGGGTAAACTATTTTAAGAGAATGACTTAGATCTCGTTGAAAATATTAAGTTCCCCACCTCTGCAACAATAGGAATCTTTGCCCATATTTTTTAATTAATTTTACAATATGAACATAAATATTTGGCTTAACCACAAAAACCTAATTATAAATGACAAAAAAAAAATTAAAATGGAAGTGACAAGTATCAATTTTACCCACGACTATCCCGCACAAATTATTGGCATAGAAAAAAATTTATTTTGTTAAATTCATATATATTTCAAAAATACGAAGAAACCATTCTTCACTATGTTATTTTCCATGCCATGTTTTTAAATGAAAGTAATCTCTATAACTTTTAGTGTTCGTTAAACTTATTTTAAAGGGGTTTCAAATCCCTAAATTTAAGATCTACAAAGAGCATGTTAGTGTTGGTCCTTTTATGCCTCCAAAAAGAAATTATAATAACCAAAGGATACGTGGAGCAAGTGCTACAAACCTATTGTAATATAAAAACTAGTTTAAAGAATAATATTAATTTATATACAAGTGATTAAGAAACAAACCCAACAATCGGACTTCCCATTGAAGATGACCAAGAATTAAATACCAATAACCTAACCGAGTCAATACCCGCTTAAAATCAAACTCTAAATAAACCATATACTTCGTCTAGATCCGACCTGACCGGCCGCACCTGTGTTTTTGTAAAAAGAAAAAAAATTAACAATCCAAAGTGGATGTGTATGAGCTTGATTCCTTACTTGCAACTTGACCTCCTTGTTAAATGTAAATTAAATCCTTGATTTGTCGGGAGTTAATGATGACAACTCTTGTTTGATACAAGACGTTGGGTTTGGACACTGACCTGCATCAAAGCTCATGCTTCATCGAGCTTTATCATCTCATACAACTTAAACAACACACAATGCTTTTAATTAATTAAGGTTGGAAGGGCGTGGGTAACATTCCTATTCCCATATCATTCCTGTGTGCCAGTGAGAGATCAAGAACACCATTGTCGAAATCCACACTTTGTGTTTGTGACTCAAAAGTTGTAAAGACTTTGAGCAAGGCTGTTGCGTGCTTCTTTCTCTATATAATTTTAAACTACAACTCTATCTTGAACGCCCTTTTAGTATTTTATATGCACATACATATGCTTCTTTTTTGTTATGTTTAAATATAATTCAAGTCTTAGAAGAGAGTGAACTGATTCGGTTTTCTTTACTTGGTTCCAATCTGTGCATGGTATAATAAAAACACGATAGTTGCAAGAGATTCTGCTACAAAAATGAAGCATGGAGCTGCCTTGTCTTTGGATAATAAAGAGAGAATAGCAGCCATTGGAAGAAGCATCTGAAATGGATGGTGAGTTTCAGGAGTATATTCCCATGTGTCCATGCGTAAGATATAATCGACTTGTATTATTTTAAATGAAATTATCTGATTAAAAGTAGGTGAAAATAACAACAAAAATTAACGTATTTTATAATTTTTTTATACCATTTAATTATCATGCATGATTTTTTCATCTTCTACGGATTGTCTTTATAATGAGCCTATTGAGCTTAAAATTAGTTATATACCTTAGCTTTTATAACAATCTATTCATTTATATTATTACTCGTCCGTTAAGTTCGACTGTTCTAATTCTTACAAATTGCATATGTGAAAGATAGCTTATCCATTGGCTGACATAAGATTCACATTTATCTTAATTCCTTCTCCACCCCATCAATAAATTGAACAAAATAATCTTAAAGGACAAGGGTCTAGAAATTCAACACCACTATTTCACACATTTCTTCGCAAGGGAAGTATTTACCAGCTCCCCAGAAAAATAAGCCAATCTTCTGTTGAAGATTTATAGTTCATGATTTTTACTCCCAAAACTGAGTTTATATCTTCTAGGGTCTAGGCATATTTTGGAATTCATAGTTTTTAAGGTTTAGGTCCTTTGGGTTACGATGGCAAGGTTAATACTTTATTTAAATTTAAATATATCTCTCAAAAGAAAAACTTTCAAATATATAATTATTAGTCCAGATTAATGGGCAGCTTGCCTTACAGATAGAAACCCATAGAAACTCATTGTATAATAAGATAAAGACTAAAATAATCTAATATGTTAGAGATGTATTCAGAATTTATAGATAGATTATAACTAAATGAGATCAATTGCCATAATTAAATTTATTTTTGTATTTTTATTATATTTTACATGGTTGAAATCTCATACTTTATATCAAAGCTTGATTTATAAGACTCAATCTATTAAATGAGGAAAGATAAGAAATTATTATCATATCCCCTTTCGCACAAATCATTTAATCGATGCTAGACTACATATCTTCGAGGCCGAGTACGCATCGTATTTTAGTGTGGCCCATTAGAGTTTCCTTTCACCCACTCAGGCCGGCCCACCATACAGTGGGCAGCAATGGGATCGACGGTCTTGAAGCCCATAAGCCCATATGTAGTATTTATAATGGGCTGGGATACTTGAAGCCCATGGACCGAATGTGAGGGATATGAATCAGGTTGCAAAACTTGCAAGGTGAACCTTACCATCAACTGATTTATTAGAATATGATTATTATCAAGTGATTTTGATTTTTTTCATAAAATTATATTAGAATATAGTGGATTTGAATTATAATAAATTTTATTTATATATATAGTTTTAACTAATAGATTTATTTTTAAAAATATTTATATAGAATTCTTCTTACTTAATAAGGTCCCATCTTAGATGATTTAGATTTTTTACTTCTATTTATAATAATGAAAACATAAATTATAATTTAATTTAATTTTATTAGCAAGTAAATATACTTTAAACTGAAAGCAAGTGATATAGCTTATTTCTTCTTCCTCTCGCAGTTTCTGGAAACTATTTCTTATGAAATTAAAGCACCCATGAACGGTGTTCTTCCTTGTTGATAATATGTTATCTCATACTTAGACTAAGAACGTAGCACTGATCTAGTCTACAGAAATAATTTTTTATATTTGATGTTTTTCACAGGCTTGCTTCTGGGCACCTCTGGATTTAAACAGCCCAAGTGTGCTGGAAGGCTCTCAAATCCTTAGACTTTAGCAAATGTCAAGGGCGTCCATTCAAGCTCAACTTAACTAGTTGAATCTTAGCTTTGTCAACGAAGCTCATTATCAAGTTAATGAAAGCCTTCCCACACACAGCAAACTCCTAAGTTGAATGCAAAGAAGGATTTAGAAGCACGGCCTGCATGCTTTGAAGACGCATTCTTAGTTCAAGTATGGCATAATGCATTATCTACATACCAAGAACCGTTCATGGGTGTTCTAAATTGCAAGATAAATAGTTGCCAAGAGCTGCAAGAAGAACAGGAAATAAGCTTATCGGATATAGGTAAGACTAATAATGCATCATAGTTAAACTTGGAAATGTAAAAAAGATATTGGTTTTCACAATTTCAAGCGCTTCTGCTCGCAGTTATAGCCTTTTCATCTGTACACAATCATCTTTGACATCTGCAATGCAGCGAAGAGCAGCATGCATAAAGAGTACGAAATTGAAGACGCACACCGAAAAGTCTAATTCACAACGAAATATGAGAATTGCATAAAACTGCCTAAAAGTAGAAAATTACATAAATCACCAAGTAAAGAATAGATGCCCTGCATCAAATAATTTTCTCTACTCTAAAATTATAAATTTATTTAAATGCTGAACAACTAGAAAAGCTCATGGCCTTTACAATTTTGAAACTTAATGAAAATAGAGGACCATAATAATAGATGGATATACTAATTCTTCATGCAAATATATATTTGGAGTAAAGAGTTGTATTGTGATAATCCCAAATTAATCACATATTCAATACTTATCAGGATAAAATATAATTTACAAATAAAGGTGGATAATAAATTTTCAACATGATAACTATTATGAATAGATGACTTAAATGTATTAATTTACACTTTAGGCCCGTTATAAATGATATCAGAGTCAACCTTAGATCCAACCGTATTGGATAATACAAGATGTGGGATAAGCGAGTAGACCCACTTATTTTGAAGGTGATTTAGGCCTATCATGCTGTAATTTGAGCCGGGTGGTTATATAAGTTCCATAACACATATTTTAAGAGGAAGAGGAAAGTTGGAAGCATCTCCTTATTTTAAAACTGGCATAATTCTAGTTAATTCTAGTTCAATGCCTGTTTGTTTTATAGTTGATTGGCCTTGGACACTAATCATTTATGCTCTTCCCTTTGCAAGCTTCACTTTAGCTAACTACCATTCTTAGGTCATTAGTTACATCCTACTATCAGTTATTAGCCACTTTAAAACCATATAATTAAAATTCATATCTTATCTATCATCAGGTTAAAGTTACACAACAGTGGTATCTCACAACTATCAAGCCTAAATCCTAGAAAGAGTTTGCATATAAGAGCCTTATTTAAGCGTTATTAATTTACAAACACAAACTAATGAATTTGAACAAAATATACATGGGTGGTCGTTTCAAATTATTATGAAATAGTAATTACCTTCCATGGCTATCACATCACATTCATACCAAAGAAAATTTTATATGAAATTAAAAAAAAATTACTACACAATTTTTTCCACAAAAGATAATTGGATAAATCCTTCCTTGTGTGCCTAATTTTTTTAAAAAAAACAACAAAATTTGACATGGATTCTTTTGAAATAGACCCTAATTTGCAGCTTTGTTTATCCTTCTTAGTTATCTTAATTTTATTCTTAATAATTTCAGCCAAATAAATACTTTAAGCCCTCTCTTGTTTCATTTTTTTTTTATGCACACAATACAAAACAAGCTTATTTATCTAATACTTCTAAGGACAAAACAAAGAAAAAAAAGAAGGATAAAGAAGCTGCAAATCAGGTTCTATTTCAAAAGAGGTTCCATCTCAAAGGACAAATTTTAGATTCTAAATGTTTATTTTAAGGCAAAACTGGACAATTGAAGAAAAAGGATTATACCAAATATCTTGTTTGCCATAATATATATATATATATATATATATATATTCTTTGTTTTGAGGTTAACTTCTATAAATGGATGTGACTGTACATGAATGTTATTGTATATGAATGTGACTCTATACGAGAGATAAGTTGTATAACCTCTACTCATATTAATTGATTGTAAACCAATGGTTTTAAACCTTTTTTATTATATTATTATAATACATAAAGTGTTAGAGTTCACAGAAAGATATTTGGCATTTACAACTATGAAAAATGTTTTGTTCCTGCGTTTAAAAACAAACGAAGATATTAACTCCTCCTTTTTACTTTATAATATTTTATAAAAGTTATTAAAGAGTGTATTTGCATTTTATATTTTAATAACATTTTTTCAAATACATTTTAAAGCTATTATCATGACAATTTCATATTTTCTAACAAATAATCTCATAATAATGCCAAGGTATAGCCCGTATAGGTAATCAATAATAATATGTATAATTTTAACCTGCATATCAAAGTGTTGTGCAGGGCACTTAAGCATTAAAATTATTTAATATAATAGCTTTAGAAAAAAAAAAAGCAAATTTATTTATTTTAGTAAATATCAAATTTTTTGGGTTATATACTTATTATATTAAAATTGAACCACCCTAATATAATTTTTTTTTAGCCCATTGACCATTTTTTAGCCCAAAGTGTGTCCTTTTTTATTAGCAACAGATAGAAAAATAAGTGGGTTTGATAGTAGACAATATAAACTCGCATACAACAAAGAAAATTGCTTAATGAAAAAAAAAAACTTGAAAGTATGTAAAAGTAAAGTACATTAAAAAGAATTTATTTTGCCGGATAGTGAAGAAGATCAGTTTATTCCTACGGAGAGAAGGTAAAGGAGGAATGCGGGTTTTAGTAAACCCATCTTCCTCATCAAAACGTTCATATTTTTACATCATTTGATAGGTTACTTTTTTAAATGAAATAATGGCGATGAATATAAGTATATAAATAAGTGATGTGAAGGTATAGAAATAAGTTCTTTATTATAATTTTTAAGTAGGTTTTTGAAACTAAGGAAGATGAGTTTTTTACTGTGTGAAAGCGATGAATATATGTTTTAGTTAAAAATGGTTTTTTTTATTAAGAGAATTCCTTATTTGTTATAAGTGGGTTTATACCATCTTTTCACAAACAAAATTAATTTTTTTTATTTGTAAGGCTGGTTAGTGGAATTCGGACGTACTTCACGTAAATATATAAAAAATGGCATGCTTCAGGTTTTTAAAAAAGAGGGTTTGGCTAAAAATTTTCAAATATGTAAATAGATGAGTTATAGCATATTGTTTGAGTGCTAAAACCCAAAACTAAATCAATTATCATTTTCCCTTTCACCGAGTTACTAAAGTCACAATAATATTTATATGCAAAATAACCTTATTTTTACCATGTTAGTTGCATCTCTTAAGGCTATTTTAGTCTTTAAAATAGGTTATCTTTACTTATTAATATGTACATGTATATATATATATATATATATTCTATATAAAAAAACCTACTTATTAGACCTAAAATAATCCAGGAACCGGCCCAAGATCAACACAAGTAAAAATTTGCTTACAAAATGAAATAAATGCTCAAATATCCCAAAAAGACATGAATATCTAAATTTCGCATGTTTTAGTCTCTTAGATATTAGTCCGACTATGACACTGGGTCTCCCATGTCGGCCACACTCGCCGGCAAACTGCTCTGGCAATGGCCACTTGACTTATCATCATGGCTCTCAGTACCTGTCAAGAGCTGAGTGAAAGACACTTGAGGAGAAGAAGAAGAGATTTACATTGAGAATAGACACCTGGTGATGATCCCTGACAGAGCTGAAGAACCCAATAATTCTCCATGGCCATGTTGGAAGATAGAGGTGAACCAGTGTCCCCATTCTCCACCATACTCAATATCTTGTTGGCTTGGGGAAGTGGGATTGTGAAGTGTTTTTGAGTACTTGTAGTTATCTTGCCTTGAAATCAATTATTGTGAGATGCTAACACACACACACATATATATATATATATATATATATATATATACTATATTGGCTCAATTGGCCTAATTTTGTTTAAATTCGGACCGGTTGGTAAATCAAATTGGTTAACTTAATATAATAATATAATATAAATATGGAAAAATATGAAATGACTATATTATAAATATTTTTTAAAGTTGGAGGAAAGGAAGATAGCCAAATCCTCATCATCCATCACATTGCACAAATAAATAAAGTTTTTGAAAAAAAAAATTGACATTTTAAAAGCTTGAGCAATATAGGAAAAAAATGGCTACATAGTTTTTTTTTCAGTAATAATATCTCTATTATTTTGTACTATTAATAAACATATAGAAGTGATAATAAAATTGACGGAAGCAAAGATTATTCATGACTTGGCTGACCGGAACAAAGTCAAATCAAATTAGTTCAAACCGATTTTCACAATATTAATCAGCACCATGGAGATTTCTATTATGTAGTGACATTATTCCTTTGAAATTAAAGATTGTATATAGAACTTTGCTGCATTGATTATTAATTTTCTAATTTTAAATGGTAAGAAAACATCTATTAATTTTAGAGAAAATTTAGTATCTTCTGTTGCTGATATAAGAATATTAACAACTTTTAAATCTGGCCACTAATTTAATTAATCATATTGTCACAGTTTTTTCAATATAAACAAAATCACCTCATTATTTAACCAACAGTTAATATTAAAATTAGCTTACGCATGATTATCAAAATTATTCTCTTAATTTTAACAAAATTAAAGGAACATTTTTTTACGCTTAAAGACTAAACACAATAGAGAAGTGCTCAAAAGCCCTCCTTTTTTGGATCAGACTGACCTGCTAGGCATACGCCATTCACTAGCCCCCACACTTACAACAAAATTTTGGACACGCCTATCTCAATTGCCATTGAAATATAATATATATTATAAATATATAAATTATTTTTAGTTATTTCTAATTTTATTTACATCTTATTTATTTACAAATTCCGATATATAGGTTTAATTACAATACTAGTTATTATACGATGTCTATAGTGAGTACAAGATATATATATATATATATATCTTGTACTCACTATA
>JAVDBV010002770.1:0-13171 GCA_032619315.1 Piper longum
ATATATATATATATATATGTGTGTGTGTGTGTACTCATGTCTATGACTAACAAAGGTAAATGGATCGACAGGCTTGTGGCCGGGGATGGTACACGTGTTGGTATTGTGCATAGTTTTATATCCGACCCATGCATTTGAGTTGTATGACTTTTGTATTTTGAGATTTTAAGACGCTTATGCCCTCACATCCTCTATATATCGTCTGCCATGGTACTCATGTGGCTCAGAACAATGATAGTGCCACAATTTTCGAAAATTCAATGCATTCGTAGTACCCTATTTACATGACACTACTTAAGGGTGAAAATGAATACTGGTGTAATTCATACATACTCATACCACTTATTCTCATATTCCTGAAAACTGTACAAATTTGTGTATACTTATATATTAGGCTTAGGTAGGAGCTCATATCATAAGTTTGCTAGATCTTCCAGTTCAAAAACCATCAAGAGATATCATCATTGAAGTTTTGTTATAATGGGGAAAATTTTGACTAAATAGTCCAACATTAGATGGATCCGATAAAATATTGTTGACTTCATCCTACATCTAAAACTCATTGATAACCCTACTCATGGAGCTAAGCAAAGATGAAGTAAAAAAGTCATACAGACCTGGTTGAGTCGAGTTCCTCGCCTTAACTCAGTAAACTCACTCCACATACCCTCAAAAAGAGATGAAACCTGAATCATGATTGGATCACATCGACACTCAAAACGAGGCAATGCCTCTACACATGCATGACTCAGAGAACTTACTTAGATTAAACACCTCACTTAATTAAGTGTTAAACCTTATTAGGTAACTTTAATTATGATTTGGTGTTGCAAGTAACCTTTATAAAAAGTCTTATACCTATGGTTTTGTCAAATAGACTTAACTAGACGATTATTTAGATGAGGTAAACAGTGTTTAAATGGTCTTAAATTTGTACCAACAGGCCCTCACACTCTAAGGAGTTGGTGTAAAAATTAGTAAGTACTGTCTCATGGGACAACATGCTAAACAAGGTCAACTAAAGTCGGGCTAAGGTACTGGGAATGGTGTTCCTAGGCTTGGAGACTTCAAATGGGCATGGGTAAGTGAGTAGTGATAGAAAACATAGTGGGCTTGAAGCCAGTAAGCTTTGAAGTGTAAACTCAAAGTATTTGGACCTAAGTGGGCTTGAAAAAGAGAGGTATTAGCGAAGTCATTTTTTGAACTAGGTTGACCTATTGGGCTTGAAAAAATTCTAACCCAAGATTTAAACATCTAAATACTTTTAAATTTTAAAATGTTATTATAGGGACACAACCTAAAATGTGGTGAAATTTCATAGAATTTCATCACTATTTATCTAGGTTTTTGGATTTTATATTTGGAGTTAGGGAACTATGGTTTCACCTTGCATTACGGCACATTCCAGAAAATTGATCAAACTAACTATCTAAATAATTTTTAAATTAACCCAAAACTACTAGGTTTCTAGTAGACAATTAGTGAGGCTAACTATAATTTTTATAGATTTTTAAGTTTTTTTTAATTGGCCAACAACATAGCACAATCTCAAAGCATGGTCAAACATATAGACATCACAATTTATGCACAACAAAGTTAAGGGTTTTGTTCATGCCCTTTATTAAAAAGTTATCTTAGTGTAAAAAATATAGATGAATAAACCAACATGCATATTAACAAGCATGCATAAGGTGGACATCATCAGAAACATGCATAAAGGTGTAACAATTGGGTAATTGTGTAGCCAGGTCACAGGGACCTTGAAAGCTGCCGCATTTCACTTTGGCATCTCACTAAGTTGTGTATTTAAATTTCAAGAATCACCAACACTTTGATGAGTCAGTTGGATGCATTACCTCTCTCTGGACTTTCAAGAACTCAACAAAAAAAATGGGTACCTATTGTGTTTTAGAGTCAATTTTATTGTTTGTCTAGTTTTCTATGGGTCTTTGGTGTGGGTAGTCTTTTTTCGTTAACATTGTGTTGAGATAAAGTCACTTGAATTATAGCAAGGATTAAAATTATAGTATTGTTCCAGATAAGTTTTGGAGACTCCTTTCATGGCCATAAGTAGCCATGAATACCCTTTCAGATGCTTAAACATTTCAATGACAGAGAAATTGGAACCTTTAAATTGTCATACAACGATGATATGCTAAAATTGCCAATATAATTTGTGAAGTATATATTTGCTAAGTTTGACATCTTACTTGTTGTCTTTCCACACCCAACAAGGATATGCATCCCAACAACATGTGTCATTTAGAAAAAATACATGTAAAAACTTGCTATTATCTTGTTGTATATCACAGTGATTGTGCTTGAAGTGCTTGAAGTGCTTTTGTGTTAATTACAGTATCCAATTGTTTCAGCCACGTCTATTTTGATGTATTTTAACAAGGCGTATGAGGAAAATGGCTTGTTTATGGTGCTGAATATATGAAATAGAGGGAGGTAGGAGTTATGATTCAAGTATTTGCACAACATGACCACACGTGGGTCTCGGGTGATTGAGCAATCAATTTTTTTTGATGTGCTTGATGAAGAACCTATTGATGATGAAGAAAGTGTTCAAAGGTAATATTGTTCAACATGATCTATTCACTAAGTGAAGCTTTTTTCTCTCTATATTTGGATTTGATATTTTGGTGGATGTTTTGTGTAAGTTATTTTATTGAATACTAGGCCTTGATGATTCTTATTATAGTGGAAGTCCATTATGGTTTCATAAGTTGGGACTTTACCTAGCTGCACTAAGAGTTGGTTGCCTATTTATGTAAGAAGTTGTTTCCTTTCTTAAAGGATTAGTATTATTAGTTATTCTAGTACTTGGAGAGAATTGATGTCTAAATCCATCAATATAGGCCATTATGTCATTAAATTATATTCAGTTTAATTTCAGAAATAAAGTTTATTTCCTCCAAATTTATTTTTGTGTTTATTTTTTATTTTTCTTCTAATTTGTTCTAGAATATCCTCATCTTTGCTCACCATTATAGGAGGAATATTATTGTTGATATTCTGCTAGACAAGGCACGAATTTAAATCATATATCGTTAATTTTCCTTCCATTGGGTTATCATCTTGTTCAAGGATTGCATCTAGCCTTAAAAGAGCCGCATAAGAAATAAACTAGAAATAATGAGAATTTTTTTCACTATAATTTTCTCTGCTTTATTTTGACTTTTATTTGAGTAGGTACTGCAGATATGTTTAATCGTTTGGAATTCTAGTGTGAAGATGAATTATCTTTTTGAACAAAGGGATGAGATGATCTACCCTCTGTTAACACGTGGTTTTAGAAATTTATGCAACCCACTTCATCTGCTCCCTTTTTATGCACTTGATCCCATATAATTACAGCCAAGATAAAAAATTAGTTACGTCTAATTCAAACCCCCATATTTTCTCCATTTTGGTAAATTCTAGGACTTGATTTGAATGGTTTTGGAATGAGAGTTGAGTTTTATGTTCAGGATGATTCTCGCTTTCTCCACTCGTTAAGTTTGCTCAATAATTTGTCGGCATTTGAGCCTCGGGGTAAATGTTTTATTGATTGGTCATTTTACTTTATTGTCAATTAAAGAATTTTGCTTCATGTTCCTACTTGCAGAAAATATAAGCTACCTTGCTTTATGTCATGCATTATACCTTTCCCAAAGAAGGGGCATCCTTCCAGCGCGCCTGACTTCCCTGTGAGCAGACATGCATTGGCTGTTTAGCCCAATACCACTGCCTTATATAAAGCAACTGTGCTTAATACTCCTCGCAAGGTAATTTCTCTTTTACTTAAAAGTGAGGTATCATAACATTATTATTGAGCTGTGTAATATACATACTTGTGTACTAACTATTTTCACCTTTTACAAGTTCAAAATGATCATTGTACACCTTCAGAGAAAGACAGGCGAGTAAGTTGCATCCTTTAGCTCTTCCTCTCTTTAGATCATCTCTCTTATTTATCCTCTTGTGGAGCTACATTATGTTGACTTCCATTTTGGGATTATCTTTTAGCGCCAACATACAAGAAATTAGATGCACGGCAATATATGATTTTAGATATTTATTATTCTTATATTTGAATATTATATGTTATATTTATTTTTAAGATTCTTTATATATTATTATTCAGTGATTAGTTGATATTATTAATGACATACAAAATTAAATCATATAAATTAATAATTATGTAATTAATTTTAATATAAATAATTTTTTAACAAAAAAATTATTTATTTTCGTTATAATCTAAAGTTTCTCTAATAATAAGTATAATAGTTTTCATTAAAAATAATAATAGCCTTAAATATTTCAGATGAGGAATAATTATTATATTACGACGGCTTTTAATCTTTAACTTTTTTTTTGTGGTTTCAGTAGCCTTAAATATTTCAGTAGCTTTTTTGTTCATTGTCTGTACTTAGCAATTAAAGTTGTGTTAGTGGTTGTTTGAGGATTTTATAATGCTTGTGTATTATTGTATTTTTGTAGGTACTTAGCAATTATGTTGTTTACTCTCGGCTACGTACTAGAGTTTGATGATGACGAAGAAGATGGATCATATCTTTTCCCCCAAAAAGCCCAACCTGTTTACAAGGAAGTTTCACTTCCCGAGGCGCACCACCAATGAGTTGCTCTTTAGATGTAATTTAGAGGATTTTTTCACTTAAATAATTGCTGGGGTTTTTTATTTATATTGTGTATTTATGCCCATGATATTATTTGTAAATAAACTTTGTTGATTGGTACTCGTTTTGCAAGTTGGAATGTCAGGGCCTAGGATCATATCTATTTTATATTCTATGCTCAAATGTTTTTTTGTTTTTTGTGAATGATATTCTCTATTTATTGGGAGTATTGTTCTTTTCTAAGACTAAGAACTAGCAAGAGCCATATTTATCAAGGGTGAAGATTTGCTATAGCACTTACTTTGTCAAATTTGGTGTATCACGAATCAAACATTGCCCTGTGTCCTGTTGCGTAAATAATTTTTGATCTCCTTATCATTGGAATGCAATATTGGTATGAATGTTAAAGCGAAAATTTGGCAAGACTTCCAGGTAGTTACTTTTATTACTTTTGAGTTCCAGCCAACCAATTTTTCTTTAATATGTATAAAATTAGCTTTCCTCACTTCTAACTAAAATTTTAAATCGGCAGCTATTACCATACTTGTTTGATGGTGGATGTGTGGTATATTTAATTAAATCTGAGTTCAACTAGATTTTAAAGTTATAAATAAAATATATTATTAGATATTAAAAATATTTTTTATGATTGAATAATTAATCAAATATTAGTTAAAAATATTGTGATTTAAATAAAAAACCGGAATTTAGAAAATAAACAAAAAACTGTTTTAGAAAATTTTGAGATTAAAAAACTTGCACTCATTAAAATGATATAAAGGACTACGTGGTATACTGGTCGGATCAGCCAATAAAATACTGTATTTAAAATCATGCTTTCGACCGCTCACCGTATAGTTAATGGATCTATATATGAACAATATATTTTGCTATTGAGCATATAAATTATCAGTAAGTTTTGAAGCTAAGGATGAAAAGTTAGACCTTTCTCTGTGCAATTTTCGTAGTAACACTAGTACTGATGAAAAAAAAGTGCAACTTGTGACCATTTTTACCGACCTGATATGCATGCCTCCATCACGAGAGATGGTGAAGTAAACCATTTTTTTATTCCAAGAAACGTATTCCTTTATGAATAGGGAAGGCTAATCCATCCAATGTCTGGCATGAGTTAGAAAGTGAAATTGGTAGAGCACTAGTTTTGAAATTTCATGAGATTTTCAGAAATAAATACATAATTCAGTGTAATTTTTCTTGCAATGGTTTCTGCAAACTGTACATGGAACCCTGTTATCAGCTGTAGCAAAGCACGTTCCTTCTCTTTACTGCTGCAGTTTGTATCAGTTGGCATCTGGCGAAACCATAATTCTATACGAGTACCACCTACTCCTAGGGCAGCCTCTGGCGAACGGGGTGATATGACCCTGACAACACAACCATAGCTCTCCGGTATTTCTCGGGCGCCTGTTAGCCCTACAATGAAGTTCCATGTTATGTTGTCCACCACCATGCAATCCGAAAACATAGCCTAATGTTGTGAGTGAATTCTTGGGGAATGAATGCTACAGCGAAAAGAATTTAAAAAATATTTCCTCCTCAATATCACCCGAATTATCTCCTCCCACTTAAAGAGAATACTCTATGAACTTCTTTAAAGGGAAAACACACCTAATATATGTTTAATTACATATTTATAAACTAAAGATATGGAACAACATTTGAAAATGAAGTATCAACTTCAAACACTATTTTTTGAGCATTAGAATCATCACTAATATGTCTCTTCTTATATTTTATAAATTTTTATCAAATTCCTCGTACCTCTTGGATGACTTTCATTTTTTCATGACTTCCTATGTGATTAAACGTTTTCTCATAGAAGAGAATATCTCTACAATTCTCCCTTTCCCAACCATGAAAAACACCTCAAAAAACTTCCACTTTGCAATGTTGTTGAACACCCACCAAACTTGATGCACCATTATCGAGCAATGGAATCATCACAAATGTGTCTCTTCTCATATTTTATAAATTCTCATCGAATTCCTCATACTTCTTGGATTACCTTCATTTTTTCATGACTTCCCATGTGATTAAACATTTTCTCATAGAAGGGAATATCTCTACAATTCTCCCCTTCCCGACCATGAGAAATACCTCAAAAAACTTCTACTTTGCAATGTTGTTGAACACCCGTCAAACTTGATGCACCATTATCGATCGTCCGTCGACTACCATCACATGAGGAAGGAAATATCTCAACACATCACCCCTTCCCACTTATGTGCAATGTGATACACAACCATGGGGTATCTCGCCCACTGGCATGTTCTCGCCATGAGAACACCGTGTTCTCCCCTTGAGAACAACGTTCTTCACAATCACTTTGGTCTTGTTACCTACCCAGTTGCCCTGATTGATATCTACAATCGAAACATCTCGATGTTAAACGATTTTACCTCCTTCAATCACAACATGGCCAAACGGTAATTAAGGCACATATAAGCATTACACACTATCCCATAATAGCTTTGTGTCATTCAAAACAGGGTTATGTATAGCGGTCCATAATAACTCCAAGATTCCGATACTAGTCACACTTGCAAACAACCGAAATGCTTGATTACAGGTCTTTGACCCACCAGCCTAAAAATGCTACATCTCATTAGCATCAATCGGCCTCACCACTTTCGTGCCTACCCTTTGACTCAAACAGTGTACCAACGGTCAAATCATCACATGCTTCAAGGTAAGCTGAACTCTTTTGTTTGAAATAGATTCATCAACCAACGACGAAGTGCGGGGATCATGTGCGAGACTCTCCACAAACATGCCAATCCTCTTGATTGTTGATCTACCATTGGCCTCTTTCAAGGTACTGATCAATCTCCAAAACACAACAGCAGTCTAACTGACTTCTTCGGCCCAATCCCGCCAGAGATTGACGACTGCAAGAGCCTCATCTGGCTGGATCTGAACAACAACTGGCTCAACAGCAGCATCCCGTCGGCACTAGCCAGGACGTCCGGCATGATTGTCATCGGCATGGTCAACTAGATGAATTACATGTACCTTAAGAACGACGATAGCTCCAACTGCCTCTGTGTTGGCAACCTCTTCATGTTCGGGGAAAAATGGCCAGAGCAAGTGGGCAAAGTCCCCACCTGCTTGGCCATGACCACAACCACCCCGATAACAACGAGCTCCACATCCACTCCGTCATCCGCCACCCGAGCCTCGTCAACCTCATCGGATTCGGCACGGCCTCTGGCGGCGAGAAGAGCATCACTGTGATCGTGGTGGAGCTCATGCCCAACGGCGCGCTGTACGAGTAGCTCCACTGCGCCGTGCGGCCGCTAGGGTGAGCGGCAAGGGCAAGGATGGTGCTGCAAACAGCTAGGGTGGTGGCGGCGCTGCACGCCTCCGACCTGCCGGTGATCCATCACAACATCAAGTCATCGAAAGTCCTCATCGACGCCCGCTTCGAAGCCCGCTTGGATGACTTTGGCCTGGCCCTGCGCGGCCACGCCGAGGGTGTCCGCCTGCAACTCCACCTGACTCTACTGAGGCCTGATCAAGCTGACCTTTATCAACAATGGCTCCATGATCTTCCTTGATATCTCCTACAACCAATTGGAAGGCACCATCCTACAGAACAGGATGCTGATTACCTTCTCCCCCAACTTGTATGCCAACAACTCCGCCGGACTCTGAGGCCTCCTCTTCTCCGTCTTTTGCATTGTCGGCCTCATCATCATCGCCATCGAGAACAAGAAGAAGCAGTGTCGTAAGGATGTCGTCGGCATCAGCAGCCGCGGGGAAGGCCAGGACGAGTACGTGGATAGTCAATCGCAGTCTGGCACGGCGAACAGCGAGTGTAAGCTGACGAGCGCCAAGGAGGCACTGAACATCAACCTTGCCACATTTGAGAGGCTACTTCAGAAGCTCACCTTTTCCGACCACTTGTCGATCACCAAAAGGGCCCATAGGGACTTTGCACGATCACCCTGTTGGAGATCTGGTTCCGAGACAAGTCCAAGCTTTTCATCGCCCTCGCTAGCATGGAAACCATCAATATCTCCAATAGCAACCTCTTCGGCAAGATTCCGGTGGGCACACTATCATCCATGACCAGACTGAAGCAGCTCAACCTCTCTTACAACAACTTTGTCGGCGAGCTGCCGGATTCGCTACTATCCACCCTTCCCAAATTGAAGAAGCTGGACCTGAGCATGAACAATGTCTCTAGTTTTATCACCCTGTTTTTAGTGGTTTGGTAGGAGGTTGAACAAGTCAATGATGATGGTGCATAGAAGGAAGATGATTATGTCATCGTCGTTGTCGTGCATGATGGGCAACCCCATCGACAACTGCTGGAGGTGCGACGCCAACTGGGCATCGAATCAGCAGCGCCTCGCCGAGTGGGGCATCGGCTTTGGCCGCAAGGCCCTGGGCGGCAAGGGCGAGCAAATTTATGTCATCACCGACTCATCAAACAAGGATGCGGCAAACTTGAGGCCGGGGACCCTCCAATTCGGCATCATCCAAAAGCCATTCTGGATCATCTTCACGGTGGGCATGCTGATTCACCTCTGGGAGGAGCTGCTAATGAACAGCTTCAAGACCATCACGACTGCAGCAGAAACATCCACATCGTCGGAGGCGCCTACATCACCCTCCAATACGTCTCCAATGTCATCCACAACTTGCACATCCACCACTGCATGTCGGCAGGGAATGCCAACGTCTGGTCGAGCCTGAGCCATTGGGGTACCGGGCACGATTGGACGGCGACGACATCTCCCTGTACAGTGCGTCCAACGTTTGGGTGGACCACTGCTCTCTTTCCTACTACACCAATGGGCCGGTGGACGCCATCGTGGAGTCGACGGCAGCTACTTCTCTCACCATGACGAGGTGATGTTGCTGGGGCACATGGACGACTACACCCCCAACTCCTACATGCAGGTGACCATCTAAGATATTTCTCATTTTTCATCATGACACAAAAAAGAACCAAAGCTCTAATACTATTTGTTGGGGAACACACGCTCTAGCGGAAACAACCCAGAAAATATTTCCCCTTTATGCATCATACCACCTAAATCATATCTCCCTCACCATATTCACTACCAATGGTGACCCTCTGCTAGATCTGCAACCTCTCATGTCTCCCCTAAAGGAGAACACTCAATAGAACTTTCCAAAAGGGCACCCAATACATGTCTAATCACATATTTGTAAATTAGAGATATGAAACACCATTTAGAAATAAAGAGCCAACTCCAAACACTACTTCCTGAGTATTGAAATCATCACCAATGTGTCTTTTCGCGTATTTTACAAATTCTCATCGAATTCCTCGTACTTCTTGAATTACCTTCATGTCATCATAACTTTCCATGTGATTAAACGCTTTCACATGGGAGGGAATATCTCTAACAATTCTAATAGGAGAAGAAAGAAAAACTGTTCGTTGTAAGGAGAAGGCATGACTTCAAGTTCTTTGACAATATCAACCGTGATTAATTTCTTTTCTTTCTCTACCTTTTGTCTACGGTTTATAATTTAAAGTAATGTTATTTATTTTGATAGAGTTTTCTATATTTGGGTAGAGTTTTCTACTTTTATTGGGGTGGAGTTTTTCCATATTTAGGTAGAATTTTATGCATGTATTGGGTGTAATTTTCCACATGTATTGGAAAGAGTTTGAAATTTTTTTTCATCATCACAAGTTGAAGTGGGGTTGTAATCCAAAGTGTGAGGTTGGTCAATTTTTTTTAAAAATATGTTATTTTCTCAATTTCTCATAATATTTCAGATCTTGTTATAATTCATTGGAAAGTTTTTTCAAATTTTATTCGATACTTAATTACAAGAGATTTTCTTAATCGAAATTGATCGAGTATGTTGGTTTTTTTTTTTCCAAATTAGAGGAAAGTTTCCTTCCATCCTTATTTTTTGGTGTCTCCTATTTCATTTTGTTGGGGAATGGACACTCTATAGCGTAAACAACTCAGAAAATATCTCCCCTCACACGTCATACTATCCGAATCATCTCCCCCTCACCATATGACCAATAGTAACTTTGTCTAAGTTGTACGTCTTGTACGTCTCCCCTCTATAGAACTTTTCTAAAAGGAAAGCACACCCAATATATATGTCTAATCGCATATTTATAAACTAGAGATATTGAACACCACTTGAAAATGGAGCTAACTCCAAACACTATTTCCTAAGCACGAGAATTATCACCAGTGTGTCTTCTCGTATTTCACAAATTCTCATCAAATTCCTCGTATTTCTTAGATTATCTTCATATCTTCATGACTTTCCATATGATTAAACACTTTCTCATGGGAGAGAATATCTCTAACAATTCTCCCTTTCCTTACCATAAGAAACACCTTGAAAAACATCCACTTTGCAACGTTATCGAGCACCCGTCAAACTTGATGCGCCACTGTCAACTGTCTATCGACTACCATCACATTAAGAGCGAAATATCTCAACATGAATGCATCTGGATCTGCAAAAGCTGTTGAACATTACTTGCAAATAATTTTTCAAATAACAAAGTTTGTACTATGCAAATCTGACATTTACCATGCAGTGCACATCTTGGTCATCATCGTCTATGAAGATTAGAGCTCTCCCTGCTGGCACACCAGACGAAAGAAATTCCAGTGCCGCCAACACGCGTTCGCAAGAGTGCACCTTCTATCAAATTACTGAGTGCTTGACGCAGAGTGGATTCTTCAACAGCAACTTCCACAGAGGT
Source organism: Piper longum (assembly GCA_032619315.1). NCBI lineage: Eukaryota > Viridiplantae > Streptophyta > Magnoliopsida > Piperales > Piperaceae > Piper > Piper longum. The sequence continues at coordinate 11,371 of JAVDBV010002770.1, forward strand.
GGATAATTCAGTAAGCTCAGTGATCTCTGTTGCATTTCTGCAAGTGGTTGAGCAGCTAACACCAAATCTTCTAAAATAAAAGATGCGTTGGAAGGCCTACCTGACACCGAACGAACATGATGGCCAAGAGGGAAATATTTGAACCTGCCAGGCTTTCCTTCATACAAATTTCCAAAGAAACTAAAAACGGGGAAACCCCATTTGTTGAATGCATAATATAATACCTAATTTCATAGAGACGTAATGCTGTCAGGGCTAGAGGCGGCATAGGCAACTCTATATCCTTTCGTTCAACGCTCCCTTCTGGGATAAATGGAACTACTTCTTGTCCACTGTTTTCCTGAGCTTTAGCTGATATTTTACCATTCTTGCCCAATTTTGTTCCCTTCATTTTCTCCAATATTGTATCCTTGTAACGCACTATGTTTGCCTGCCACAAAGCATCCGCTATAAGATATACAGCTCACCACATCATCTAGAAAATGGTAGGAAGAATTAAGGGAAAAAAAAGAAGGCAAGCAAGATCACACAAATTTGAGAACAATTGGTTCACAATATTTTTGGCATTCGCAGAAAAAAATGGGATACATACCACATAATAACTGTGTGTGAATGGAGTGAGAAAAAGAGAGAGAACATTGGATAGGTACATACACTACATACACAACTGTGTGTATGGAGAGAGAGAGACAGACAAACAGAACAACCTTGGTTAGGTAAGCAGCATCGTGAAGTTGTTTCAATACGTTTCTGATTTGATCACCTTGAACAAGTTATATTCAATTATGTCATAAGAGATCTACATAAAGTTTGTTCAAATTAAACATTTCAAGTGGCAGACTAATATGAAGTCCAACAGTTCAGTAAGTGATATATGACTAACCAACCTCATTGCTATTTACTTGGGCAGACATCTTACTCAATGTCCTTATACTGGAAAGAGGAGCCACGTATCTGAGAAAGAAGATCATGTTCTGAACCAACTAAAAAAAAAACAACTCGCCAAGGTCATCAAATGAAAAAAAGAATACCTGCTCAACCAAATTACTCATCCTGACATTATTTTGCCAAGATGCTTGCTGAAGTAATGCTGCGTTCTGGATAGCATCATAGACCAAATTTTAGTTGCACATTTTTTTTGGTCAACTGTTAAAAGAGAGCTCTTGTCCTCCAAATATCCGTCAGCTGCCTGCATGCCCCAAGCTTTTTTATCAGAGTATGAGCGCAGGTTGAATAATCCATCGGCTAGGGGGATACAGGAACGTTCACTTTCTCATTTTCTGCATGGCAGTGAGGCACTCAACGTGCATGGTTGGAAGCTCGGCAACTAAAAATCTGACGACGAAGGGATGCTTCACCATTGGGAAAACAGAAGCCTTGTGCTCTGGAAAATTTTGAACCTGCATCTCAAATGAATAGTCAGAAAATTAAGCAAAGATTGACAACATCACACATCCTTTAGCAGGGGAAAATGACCATGTTATGCTGTTCACTCTATCTTCAACATAATTCACAAAGAATAAAGCAGTAAACAATCTAACTAAACACTAAATTTTATTCCCAATAGCGTAAATTGGGGCAACCATCTATTTTTCCATAGATACTAGTATCAGAACATCAACATATCCTCAGCGATTATTTGTTCATCTCCTAAATCAAACATGATCCAATAAGAAAGAACAAACAAACTAAACACTAGATTTTATTCCCAATGGCGTAATTTATGGCATTCATCTCCTCTTCCGTAGGTATTAATATCAAAACATAACATCAACATATCCTTTGCAAATTATTCGTTCTT
>JAVDBV010002772.1:0-12058 GCA_032619315.1 Piper longum
AAAAAAAATATATATATATATATATATATAAATACCATTATCATAAAATAAATAATAAAGAATAGAGAACTAGGAAGAATGCAAAACTAGGGTCCACAAGAAAACAGGGCGGGAGCCGGCCATTTTCTACTTAAGCTGGCCCTCCTTTCTACCCGTTAGCGCCACCGCCTCCACCTCCACCGGCGAAGACCAGGTTCCCTTCAACAAGTACAAGTTAAACATTCACTTCTATTATGATTTTAATGGAGGAGATGTTCTTGGATCATCTTTAATTGATTGGTTTGCATTGGAAATTTAGCAAGAGAGTTTGGTTTTATTGGCAAAATTGGAGTCTTCTTGTTCTAGGCATATATAGTGGCACCCATTTCTTCATCACATTCACGTTCAGAAACTGATTATTTTTTTTGACAAACAAAAGAATTGGAGTTTTTGGTGCATTTCATAGTCTTGCATTCGGTTTTTTTTTATATGATAACGAATGTTTTACCTCTATGATTTTAATGGCTGAATGGTCTCTCCGCAATTATTCTTAAATTTTCAACCTTGCTTGAATTGGAGTGCACTGGAAATTCAGAAACCGAGTTTGAATTAGTTGGCAAAATGGAGTCTTCTTGCTTCTATCCATTTCTACAACATCTGAAACAATCACTTTTTGCGAAAAAAAAAAAGTTTCTGCTGCATTTGATGGAAGCAAAGTTTGATTCAGGCTAAAAAATTGAGTTATTTTGCTTTCAGCAAATGACATCATCAGTTAGTGGACATCTTCATGTTCTAAAAACTTAGAATGCTGTTGGTGTGGATCAGAATGTGCTATCCAAGTTTTTGATCCTAGAATGTTTTTGGTGTGGATCAGAATGTGGTGCCGCTGGAAATATTAATTCTGATATCTAACTTCAAGCTCTACTACGAGCTCCTTCGGCACCCCAACGGCGCTTTCAACCTTCGCCTCGCCGAGTTTCTGGACCGCAAGATCACCTCCAACGTTTACCCGGAAGACGGCGTCTTCTCCTACGACTTCCTCCTCCCACGCTCCACCGACCGCCGAACGACGTCAATCATCCACGACGTCTTCCAGCGGCTCTCGCCGGAGCCGTCCCCTGTCATCGTCTTCTTCCACGGCGGCAGCTTCGCCGATTCCTCCACCAGCACAGGCCTCTGCTAAGCCCTCTGCCTCCTCCTCGTCGTCTGCGGCGCCGCCGTCGTCTCCGTCGACTACCGCCGCTCGCGGAGCACCGGTTCCATGCCGCCTACGACGTCATCAAGAGCTTTGTCATCTATAACTGTTAGGATCCAAAATCAATAGAAAGCAATACAATATATATTATTATGATAGATCGCTTAAACTTGTTATTAGGCTGGGTTATGCTTACTAAGGATTAAGTTCTTAATCATAGTTACATGTTTTACAACTCTGTATGATAAATAAACCTTGGGTATGAGGTAAGATGTAACTTCAGCTTTGATGCTGAAGATGATGTATAATTACTTATTGTGAAATGAGACGAACTTTGTTTTTCTCCCAAATATTGTTTGTTAATTGCATGGGAACAATAGAGCCATGGCCACCTATGGTCGGGTCGGTCCAAATTTTGCATTTACCCGAACACTAACCTTAATATATATTTTTTTAATTTAGACTTGAACCCGTTTAAGTAAACCTGAAACCAAAGTGTACCCAAATCGGTAATAAATATATTCTATATATTTATATAAAAATATACAAAAATTATAATATATTATGATAATTATTCTAATTTATAATTAAAATATAATATAATTTAAAAGATATTTTTATATAATTCAAAATTATATAAAGAAAAACAAAATCATGAAATGAAAATTAAAAATTTTTGGGGTTTGGTTCATATTGGGTCGGGTACTTTCAAACTCAAATCTAGACCTCCTAGATCCGAACCATGTAAAGTTGACAAGAATATGATATTTTTAGGTTGGGTCGAGTCGGGTATCTTATTTACCTGGACCTATTGGGAACATAATTTTGGTGTTTTTTGGAGAAGGCAATTTGTTGTTGGAGCTCCTACTTGACTGTAGAGGTCTATAACAAAGTTGCAAAAATTGGAATTGACTTTTGAATTGGTGGGAAGAAGAGTTATTAAATCGGAGCGATTTAATAAAATTTGGTTTATTTTTGTTTGGGTCGTATAATTACAAGGACAATTTATATCAAATTATATATAAAAAAAGAAAACTCGCAGTGGCCGTTTTGACTGCCGCTCTCAGATCCGATCGCCTAAATATAAAAATAAATCCTACCATCACTGGCCAAATCCACCATGATTTTGGGCAAGGGTGGCTAGATGCAATTGCACCTTGATGGGTTTGGTTGCCGGTCCCCATAACGGCCGACAACAATAAGTTTCTTTTTTTTAAGTATTTTTATAATTGGATGGTATAGATTTGATGAGCTTTAGAAAGATTGTATGAGCCATAGTCAGATAATCTAACCTATATGTATATATACATATATAATATCACAAACAAATATGTAAATTAATTAATAATAATTTTTGAATATCCAACATAATTAAATTTGAACGACAAGATATAACAACTTTAAAGTTAAATCTCAATTTTTAATCATAAATTAGTTCATCTTGAATCAGTCTAGTCGCAAGTAAATATAAACATCCCCTACAAAAACTCAAAAAGAAAAGTTTACGGTACAAACCGAAACATTGAATTGAAGACAATATCAATTGCCTAAAAATTCATAAGCATAAAATTATAAACAAACTATAAACAAACAGGCACAAGTATGGAAAATCATGATTGAATTGCATGAAACTATAAATAAACAAGTACAAGATAACATTCACAAAATTGAAAATTTTAAATCACCTGACAAAAGGAATTGGGGCCCAGCAGGCAATCGCCCATGCAAGGCCAACTGTCCACCATTAGCCCATGACAACGTGGTGGCAAATTTGTAAGTTTACCACAGCAAAATCAGAGGCAGCGTTGCAAGCAGGGGAGTCGCCATCGAGTCCAGCGAGGCTGCAAGCAGGGGTGTTGGCTGGTGTGGCGCAGCTGATTGGTTGGGCTGCTCAATGGTGGCTAGGTTACGAGATGTCGTATTGGCTGACGGCGTGCAAATATGCCGTTAGCAACGAATTTGTCTAATGCTATGTTCGACAGCTTGACCATGGGGGTTGTGATCAAAGGGAGGGAGAAGTGATCGGAGGGCATATGGCAGCTTGAAGCAGGGGAAGGGTGGTCGATGGTGAGAGGGTTCTTGATGAAGTCTAAGGGTTTGAAGATGACAATCATAAAAAAATGGCAAATATCGAGTCTAAATTTTGATAATTATTATTTAAAACTTTCCTAGTATTACAAACGGAAAACCCAAAGACTAAGATTCGATCATATTACACTAAGAGGCTCAAGGAGTTAAAAGAAAAGAACTTCAAAGTTTAACATGTTCAAATAATTAAAAAAAATTACAAAGTTACAAGAGACAAAAATTTAGAAGATAAAGAAGTTTAATAGTTATGTAATTTTAATATTGATTTGACAAACAAAATTATGTCTAGGGAACCATAAGGAAGCTCTTTACATTTCACAAGGTCAAAGATTGCCTTTGGACTTATTTATATTGAAACCTATGTATTTTTTCACTTCCAAAGGGTATAACTATTAGCCTAGAAATATTTTTGTTATAAAACTTTTCAGATAGAGACCATCAAGAGCTTTCCAATACAATAAGAATCCCTCAAATTAAAATTTTCTACGTGGTGTTATGAATTTCTAAAGTTTGAACAAACTTGGGTTCAATAGGTATTTTGGCAGCCTATCCCTCTAACAATATCCTAACTTGAAAAAACCATATCTCCCAGGTTACTTAGATTTTTAAGTTGAAACTTGGAGGGATGATATAAAACATTCTAATGTTTACTAAAAAAAACAAAAGAATTACTCAATTTAGAGCTCTACAAACCACGATATGAGCTTCCAAAGTCTGGCAAAAACCAGTGTTCAATAGACCTTGATCTATATTTCAACAATCAAACCTTCAACCAAAGGCTGACCAAATCTGCACAAAACTAATCGTAGAAAAAGCAAACTTGAAATTTTAAAGACATAATGATTAGTTTTTATTTCTAAGAGGTTCGTGTCTACAAATAGGACCTTGGGAGTGTTTTCAAACATCTTGGAAGATCGATAATCCCTAGAATCTTTTGGATCAATTTGAAAAACTCAAGCTTATTTGAGGATTGAATTTACCAATTATAGCTTGTATTCTAAGCATAAATTGTGTATCAAAGAAGAGATCAGTGTATATAAAGCTTGAGTCAAATGTTTAAACACGCTTTGTAAACTCTTAAAATGTTGAGAGTGTGTGACCATCTTGACTATAGGAGGGTGGATCTATGAGAGTGGAGACTCCCTTGGTTCAATATGTGAGCTTATGAAGGGAGATATAGCTTTAAGGTAGTGTTGCTCCAAGGGTGTTTGTAATTTATTGCTAGACTCCTTATTATTTAGGAGGTGCTTGAGAAAGAAGGCTTGTAGCTTCCAATGACCATTAGATTGGAGGTTCATAAGGGTTAGGAGTGCAAGCTTCCTTAGCACTTGAGGGATGCTTGAGGAGGGTTTGTGAGTACATGGCTCTTTGGAACTTAATGCATGTCAAGGAGGTCATGTTGTAACTTGTAAGTTGTGAAGAGAGCTAACTACAGACACCTATAAATAGTTAGAGCCCCACAAACCTTAGGACCTTATAATGTTTGAAAGAATGGGCTAAGATAATGGATATGTTTTAAACAAATTAATCCCAATTAAGATATAATCCAATTGAATACAAGGAAAGGATATTCACAACTAGATAATTAAGAAAAGGCACTAGTAAATAATCAACAATCATTAGATGGGCAATTAGATGAGCAAGGCCATTACTAAAGATATGACCCCAATTAATTAGATGGTGTGTGGCTCACCAAGTTCTATTATAAATTGCTAATTGTATTCGTGAACAAGTCAAACTATATAATTAATAAAATGACCTAGAACTTGGTAGTACTTAAGTAATGGGTAAGACTCCTCAATGATCATGATCTTTCTCACAAATTTTAGGTGGAGGCAATCAATACTGCATATTACATATGTAATAGATGTTTGGCGAGTTCTCCTTAGTAAAACTGGTTATGAACTCTATCGTTGTAAAATTCCTTCAATTTCTCATTTTAAAGTGTTTGGTTCAAAATATTATATGCTAAACACTAAGGATTAATTAGGAAAATTTGATTCGAAAAGTTAAAATGGGTTATTTCTTGTTTATTCATTAAATAACTTCATATAAGGTGAAACATTATTTGTAGAGGAATCTTTTGATGAAGTCAAAATTACGAAAGAAGTTAAAATTGGTTATGATGAGGAATATGGCGAAGTGGTTGTGAAAGTCTCTACTCCTTGAAAACTTAGTGAAGAAAAATATAAAAATGAGTTAGAATTTCACAAACAGCACCCTCAAGAGCTGATAATTATCTCAACCCTACAAAGTGTTCAAACAATGCATAGATTAAATGTTCTAAACTCATATTGTATCTTGCTATATCAAGTTGAGACAAAAAACTTCAAGTAAGGCGAAAAGGAAGAGACGTGAATGCTTGTCATGCAAGATGAGCTCGTTCAATTCAAAAGGTGATAATTTTTCAAGTGAGAAATATTTCTGTTTAGAACCGAAACGAACCGAACCAAAACTAACCAAAAAATTGAATTTTTTAAAAAACTTAATATTTATATTTCATGTGAGTATTATTATTATTATTATTATTATTTATATTCAATAAATTACCTATATATAGAATACTTTTAAATATAATTATGATAATTACATTGTGAGATCCCTCATGATTTCGATTCAGGTTTGTCTTTTAGTTCGGTTCAGGTCGGCGCTTGAATTTGGTTATAGAAGGTTGGTTTGGTTATTCGGTTCAGTTAGAACTGAACTGACCAAAAGCTCTGCCCTGCTTAATCGCACATTTGCCTCCTTTGTTGTATCTCTAGAGGGAACTCACCATGCACTAATCATGCATAGCCAAAAATGTGGGATCAGGCACTGGTTCATCATAGTATGTGCAACATTTAGCTGTGGTTGGAAATACAACGGACAAGGAACCTAATAGAGGCAACTATCTTCAATCATAGTCGAAATGCAAGCTTGAAACAATAGTTTCAATAGCAAATGAAATTTGTAATTTTTCAATTGCCTGCAATTACCAAGAACATGAAAAGGAAAGTGAGGATTGTCTCTCCAATGTTCTTCATTTGGATTACCTTTTCCGTTAATCTCTGTTGTTGGCTTTACAAAGTTCATTTTATAAGCTTGGGAAAATATAAATATTTGTTTGTATAAACGGTTTTAGTTAGATGGTAGGCCTGACGGTTGTGAATCAAAGTTCAATGTGGGTTATGTAGAGAATCATAGACTATGGCATATATTCAATGTGTGATTGATGATACGAACCAAATAGTCATCCAGATAATCAATATGTTATAATGTCTTGAAAATGCATCTGCATCCAAAGAGCGCATTCACTAATAAATGTGTATTGTTTTCTAAAATTTCATCAATAGATTTACTAGTTTAGTTTGGATTTACTGACCCGTACCAGTTCCTACATGTCCAATTTAACAAAGTGGTCATCCAGATGACAACAGTTGCCATTCAACAATTGGCGGATCCCCCAAATATTTATATTGGCCATATAATGTCAAGGAGTAGTGCTCAATCGACCAAGATTTTAATTAGGGATTAGTATGGTTTGCTTAACCTACCAAATAAACCAAAACAAATTCATTTCAAAGATTTGGTTCAGTACTAGTTCGGTTTGGTTGTCGTTTGATTGAGGCTGAAAATCAATCACTTAGATCAGTTACTTTCATAGATTTTCGGTCCAAACCAATTAAACCAAATAAATAATAAATGGGAAAATTCTATTTGCATCACTTTTTTTATTCATTATACTTGTGACTTTATGTATTTCTAGTTCGTATTGAACAAAAGTTGATAAAACTGTTATTTTGGTTAAATTTATTGAAAATAATTTATTTATATATGTGTAAGAAATAAAATTTTAATATATTATATATTTTGTACCTATTATACAATGCCTCGAATTAGAACATTGGTTGTGTAACTTTTCGTGATCAGCCCTTAAATATGTGCAAACACTTCTTTATTTCATAAAACTTATGAATAATTAGAGTAAACACTAAAGAATAAATAATTAATGATAAAAAAAGACCATTTAGCATTTTGGTTAGATTAGTTAGAGATCGATTAAAACCAATCCAAACCGAATTTGTTCAGTTTGGTAGATTTGGTTATCATTTGTAATTTTGTTTTTATGTGGTTAATCAAACTACCTTACTTCAACTAATTGGGTAAATAATTTGGTTCAATTTTAATCAAACTGACCAAATAATCAGATCTAGTTATAATTAATGTATTTTGTCGTCTGATCCGACCCATTGTGTCGCATGCCCTCCTATAATTCTTTACAATTTAGTCTTTCCAACAATTTTAAATCATAGTTTTCACATAGCCTTGAAATCTTGTTGAAAACTATAGTTTTTAATGTACATTTAATTAAATATTAATCAAAAGTAATTTCTAGAGTGCACTAAAACATTTTATTTATAATTTTAAAATTCAATAGAATCTCTTTTGACCCAGTTGAATCAAGTATATATCATTCATTATGGTAAATAGTACAATTATGGAAACTTTTCAACCAGAAAACTAGCGTGAACAACAAAATGAATAGCCCCATTAATGGTGATTGTGCACCCGTATAATTTTGCACTAAAGATAATCTTAGTTACAATAATATCTACTGTTATATATTAATAAAAAGAGAACATGATAATGGTATCTCATTTAAAGTACAAGATTTAACCAATCAAAATACAACAAAAATAAATAAATAAATAAATCAAATTATTATAGTTTACCTTCTCAATTAATTAGGATTTACTTACAAAATCAAAGTTAAATCAGAATATATATTTAATATATTATATTATTATACAATCTACTATTTCATTATTCAATGAGACTTATATAAAATTAAAATTTATTTGTAATAAGTCGTGCATGGCACGACATGTTACTTCAACATTAATAAATAATCCTAATATCAATAACCTCACCTACAATATCGTATGGTTAGAAATTCAAATTGACTTCATTTTAACAAAGAAACTTAATTACACCTTCATTGATAATTTCATGACCATTTTCAATATTAATGTAATTTTCTATGATAATTTTTGAATTTCCATGAAATATTACACTAAAAATTGGGTGTGGTTGTTGGCATGGGAAAAAATAATTGGCTGTTTTACCATTACATGGATCATTACAAATTAAATTGAAATAAAATAGTAAGCATATTTTTACATGTCAAAAAAATGATAAGTGGGAAATTTAACCTCACTGCTTTTATTTCAAAGTTCTAATGACAGAAATCTCTTCCTTCCGTCACTGTATTACCGATGCGCCGCTTAAAGTTAGTTGTTTATTTTTCATAGTAAATGTATAGTATTATATCCTTCTAAGCATTAGTTTCGCGTTAATATGTGGTGAAGTTTTGTGGTCTTGTCATGAGATATATTATCAAAGAGATAGGAGCCCAAATCAAAATATACAAATTGTTACCTGTTAATCGCAGTCAAAACAATGGATAGTCGATAGCTATCATACGGTCAAAAAAGCTGTAATCAGTGTGGTAATAGTAAATGGGGGATAAAATAGTACGTAAATATCTTCAACCATTATCATATACACACCACTTGCAGCCCTGCATGGGCAGCCGTAAAATCTTATCAATCGAAGGAGATTATGTCCCAAACGACAAAATTGCCCTAGGTTAGAAAAAAGAGGCATAAAGGATAATCTTACTTCATTATCTTTCCACCTTCTCCATAGGGCACTAGTTCTTTCTTATCCTTTCTTTCTAATTTCTTTCCTTCCTTCCTCTACTTCTCCTTCTCTTCTCAATTTGTTTCCCATAATTTTTCCAACTCTGATGAGTCCTTCAGCCTTGAACCTACCATATTCACTCTCAAACCCTTCACAAACCTCTCTACTTCCGAGTCATACTGAAATGTAATATTAGAATGTATTACGTATAAACCATAAGAGCATATTGAATGACAAACAGAGCACCATTTTATCACATTATTGATGATAAAGCTATTCTAGTCACGGCACAACAGGCCATAACAATAGTGTCCGATCATTCTAACACTTGCAGTAGCAATACTGTTTGTTGTCCTTGATCACACAATGTCCTCCTTTGGTGCATCCTTTGAGGCAGTTCATCATGCACTCATCCATCTTCCCGGGCGAGGCTGGATCACACACTTCATCATAGTATTTGCAGCACTCTCGTTTAACATTAGAGAATTCTGTAAATGGAACCAGCAGGGCACCTGCAGCATTCCGATCATATCACAATGATCTATTTTATCACAGAGAGGATATGCATGCATAAAACGACCATTTAAATGAAAAATAAAAGTGGGTTTTTTCTCTAATTACCTTCAATCATCAAGAACATGTAAAGAAACATGAAGATCATGACTCCGACTTTGGCCATTCTGATATGCGAGCTTGCTCAAGAACTCTGTACTACTACTGATTTCAATTAGTTGTCTTCTACTAGGTTTGCAGAGTTCGTTTATCAAGATTTGTTTTCAAGGTTATTGGCGTACACTTGTTGATTGGCTGTGCCAGCCGTGACTCATTGTAAAAAGCAATTGAAGCTTCCAAGGAAATTAGAGTAGGCTCTTATTCATGAACGTGAAATGTTTGATCCCTGCAATGCTTGTCTAAATAATGACTCAGTTAATGCATGGGAATCCAAAGAGGTTGGTTGACAATAAATGTACCATTGAATTGAATCATACTAAATTGACATTGAAAGCTCCATTTACAACCTGAAGTATACCGAATAATTTGGTTTTAAGAGAGAGAGAGAGGGAGAGAGGGAGGGAGGGAGAGAGAGAGAGAGAGAGAGAGAGAGAGAGAGAGAGAGAGAGAGAGAAATTGGTTTAAACTTTTCTCATTTTGTTATAATTTGCAAGAAAGTGGAGCTTCATCGTATTCGATGGTTCCACAGAGTTCCACAGTAGTCGATGGTTCCACAGAGTTCAAAGTCCATTTTCATCGTAAGATCATTTGATGTAAAAGTAAAAGCAATAAAATTTTAAATTATATAGATTCATGTTGGGGTATACGTTATTAATATTGACAATACAATATATTAAGTAAAATATTTAAGTCAGGCTGAATATTTTCCCTAGATAAAATGTATTAAGTTCGAGTTCTGAGCTGGACTAAGCTGAGCATTCCTTTGTTCAGTGTTTATAGTTCATGGAATTATTATTGTTATAAAACTCAGCACGTATTTAAAATCTAAAATGGCAATACAACTTCAAGCTAAATTAAGCTGATCACATTTTTTTTTGCCAGATGGCTTGACGTGACAATTACACCCAGCAGGATTCTATCAAATATCAAGGGATCGAAAGTCATATAAAGGAAGCCTATTTAATTGTAGGATTTTCATTATTTTTCAAAAAAAAAGATTAGATAAAATTTTTTTAGTTATATAAAGTTTTACAAAGTCAATCCATAATTTAAAATCTAAATTAGGAAGAATATAAGACCATATAGTACAACAAGATATACTCTGTATTTCTGAAAACAATCTATAAAATAAACCGAACTTGTGGCTCACATTCGACATTCGGATTGCGACTTAGGAAGGCGATTAATGTTTGGTTAATCTCACATCAGTTTTAAGGGTGGCTAATGACTTGTATATAGGCTTTGAGAAAGCTTAACTTCTTGAGCTAATTTTTGGAGTAAGAGAGGTCCATGAAGGCCCATAACAAATACTATTAAACCCAACTTAGCCTCGCCATAAGTCGGTTAGCCCAAATTAGAGTCTTCGGAAAACTCACTAAAACGTGTCAACTCGAGTATGTATGAAGGGAAAATGATTTGGTAGCCTATTATGCAAAACCCCAATTTCAGCTTAGGGTTTTACCGGATTTTAGATTTGTCCAGTTTGGGCAGTCTCGAGTCGGTTCGAACGAACTCGATCCCGAACAATTTTAAGAATATGAGTATGAGGCTCAGCTAGCCATATAAGCATGTTATGGAGGTTAACTATGCCTGACATGCATATAATAGTTTCGGTTATGATATAGTGGAGTATGAGTTAATAGTGTATACATGAGGTATACATATGATTTTTATGAGTACGCCATGATTTTAGGCCTAGATCTAGGCCGTTGTAGCGTTTAGAATCCGTTTGAGATTTTTTTGGGTATCTCATTACATACATTATAGGGATTTTGGACCATCGGATTGTGCCCCGTAGGCCCAACTCGATTGCGCATAAGGTTTCGAGGCCCATTTACTCTTCACGCCTCAATTCTCACTTATAGAGTTTATTTTCGGACTCAAGTCAGTTTTTACTTCGAACGGTCTCGATCCGAGCTTTCCGTTCGTATTTATATTGTATATACCCATAGGTAGGCCCCACTAGGCCACAAGTTGTCGAACGTCTAGATCATGCCACATGGCAAGATCTGAGCCGTCAACTCAGCTTTATCTTCACGCGTTGGTTTCCATTAGTTTCCATGATTTTTAAATATTTCAATATTACGCCGCTGCCAATTCGACTTGACGCCGGTGACACCCCAGCCCGCCTCCGGCCACACCATCGGTACTACGGTGAGATGCACAGCTCATTAGGTTATACACCGTACTTAGCAGGAGACTCATAGCAGACCTTAGGATGGTTGTAGGACCTAGAATAGAGTTCCTGCGAGTACCAGTAGGTGACTTTTGAGAGATGAGGATTAGAGGAACATGGGTAGATGCTAGTAGGTAGGCTTTACACTCGACATAGCTTCCCTAGATATAGCCCAGATTAGAATCTTGCAATACTCTAGAGTATTTGCTTGACCAACCCAGTAGGCCCTTAGGGGTGATTTAGATTTTTCCGCCGAGTTAGCAGCA